>JAVTVJ010001612.1:0-28559 GCA_034509425.1 Eopsaltria australis
TGTCCCACCGAGAGCACCCATTTCACGTAATGCATGTGAGATCGCATCAAGACCTCCCCGGGTACATCAGTGAGGGGAACCGCAGGGCGGATGCCTTGGCAATGGCTGCACAGGTGCAGTCAGCTAACATCCCTGACACCTTCGCACAAGCCAAGATGTCCCACCAGTTTTATCATCAAAACGCCCCAGCCCTCCGGAGGATGTTCCACCTACCTCTAGAGCAGGCTCGGGCAATTGTGGTGACATGTCCCAGCTGCCAGACCTACCAACTGCCCTCTCTCCATCCAGGGGTAAACCCCCGAGGGCTAGTAGCCAATGAGGTCTGCCAAATGGATGTGACTCACATACAAGAATTTGGACGGCTGAAGTACGTCCATGTATCAGTAGATACCTTCAGCCATGCAGTTTTTGCCTCCACCCACACGGGCGAAAAAGCCAAGGATGTACGTAAACATTTACTAATGGCCTTCTCTGTCCTAGGTACCCCTCAGGAAAATTAAAACGGACAATGGCCCAGCGTGCACCTCTGCCTACCTCCGTAGTTTTTTCCAGGAGTGGGGGATTGCCCACGTCACTGGCATCCCTCACTCACCTACGGGACAGACCATCGTGGAGACGACTCACGGTACACTCAAGAGAGTCCTCTACCAGCAGCAGGGAGGTGCAGAGAAGAAATCGCCCATTGAGCGACTCTGCAAGGCGCTCTTCACGATTAACTTTTTAAATTGTACACCAGAAGAGCCCGTCCCCCCTGTATTCCGGCACTTTACAAATTCGGCCAATTCTAAATTAAGAGAACATCCGCCGGTGCTGGTGAGGGACCCTGAGACCCACGGGGTGAGGGGCCCCTCCCATTGATCGTCTGGGGCAGAGGTTACGCATGTGTGTCCACCCCAGAGGGGCCGAAATGGATCCCAGCTAGGTATGTCTGACCCTACCGGGGGCCTAAGCAGAGAAAGCGAGCTTGTTTTGCAGAGGCAGTTCCACCCCAGTCTCCACAAGAAGAAGGTTTCCAGGCCATGGAAGCCTGGAAGAAAAGAAAGAAGAAATACTTACCCGGCTTTGATGACTCTCCGGCACCTCCTCAAGAAGAAGAAGAAGAAGAAGAAGAAGAAAACACCAGAGATGCCGGAGAGAGAATCCCATGGACTGTACACCCCCTGTTTCCCTTCCCCAACCTACCCCTCTGACTTAGCTTCTGTGTGTCCCTATCCCTATTTCCTACTCATTTAAAAGAAAAGGGGGGAGAGAGGGGGAGAGTATGGTAGTCTGAGTTCTCTTCTGTTGCTTGGGTTGCTTTACTCCCTGCAAAATCTTGTACAGTTTGCCTTTATAAAGCAGCTGAGGGTGCTGAGCCTTCTGCTGACTCCTTAATACCTTGTTTTAAAAAGCCACCACAAAATCCTTTAAACCCTCTATTTGGGAATGACCCAGCCTTTTATTGTCCGGAGAAAACCAATCACAAAAGAGTAACATTTCTCATTCTCAAATATCCTCTTCTCAGTTTTCCACCAGAGATCCCCAAAGAAGATGGAGCCCGTCTGGTTTTTCGCCTCAGTCCTGCTTCTCCTGGGGATCCCGGCGTCCGCCCCGTGGCTGGTGCAGCAGCCCCGAGAAAACGTGTGGGTCACTCTGGCAAAATCCATCGGCCAGAGTGCCTTCTGTCTTCACGTCGACTCAGCGAACGGCCTGATGAGCACCTGCCTGATAGGGATTCCTGAGACATGGCCAGAGTACCACGCTTTTCTCTCAGGGACCAACCAATCCCACAGTTGGGATCAGTGGATGCAGGCCCTGCCACCCATGGACACCGAACCCCAAGAATTGGACCTGTTGGGGTTGGCACAACCCGCGTTCTGTACCTCTTTCGCAGACCCTAGTGCCACCAGACACCGGAGGCAAATTCTGTATAGCTCCCTTTGGGATAAGAGAAAGAGCTGGCAAAGGTACAGGGATGTGCC
Source organism: Eopsaltria australis (assembly GCA_034509425.1). Classification (NCBI taxonomy): domain Eukaryota; kingdom Metazoa; phylum Chordata; class Aves; order Passeriformes; family Petroicidae; genus Eopsaltria; species Eopsaltria australis. The sequence continues at coordinate 1,962 of JAVTVJ010001612.1, forward strand.
GCGGGAAACCAACCCAGGACGAGGGGGGGCCATAATGGCAGTGAAGGCAGATAAAGTTGATACATTGACCATTCCTCCGGTAGCAAAGAAAGCTTTCGATGTCACCCCTAACAATTGGAAACTCTACAGTGAAAGAGCCTGGTGCAAATTTGCTAATTTTACATGGGCAGCATCCACCAAATCCCCCAAGAAACTCCCTAAGGGGATTTTCTTAATATGTGGAGATCGTGTGTGGGCAGGAATCCCATCCCGTCTCAGGGGAGGGCCGTGCACGCTCGGCAAGCTTTCCCTGCTGACACCAGGAATGAACCAGCTGTTATCCTGGAGAGACCACACCAATATGACCCGCCAAAAACGATCCACCCTAGATTTGGACTCAAATTGTGATAATAACGTGGTCTCCTGGTCGTTCTCCAAAAGGGTCGCGGCCTCGATATTTCTGCCGTGGGTGGCGGCAGCCAAGGCCCTAGGTGAGCTTTCCCACCTAGAGTGTTGGCTTGGAAAGCAAGCCAATTTAACATCTCAGGCGCTCTCAGAACTCCTCTCAGACGAGGAGATGACCAGGCAGGCGACGCTCCAAAACCGGGCTGCAATTGACTATCTGCTGCTGCTCCACGGCCACGGGTGCGAAGAGTTTGAAGGACTGTGTTGCTTCAACCTTTCATCTCACGCCCAATCCATCAAGTCCACAATCCAGGAGATGCGGGACCAGATTCACCAACTCAAAACAGAAGGCAAGGACTGGCTCGACAGCCTCTTCACCGGCTGGGGGATCTCTGGCTGGATTTCTCAAGCCCTACGGACTTTGGTTTTAATTTTGTTGGTCATTCTTATAGGACTTTGCCTTTTAAGTTGTTTTAAGTGTTTTGTCGTTTCTCTAGTTAACCGTTTACTGTCTTTAAGTAATAAAAACGGGGGAGATGTGGCGGTGGTGCAGGTTACCCCAGAAGAAGAATTTCCAATGAGAAAGCCCTGGGGGGAGCAGGAGTGCTCCCCTGAGGTGGAGCAAACAATAGTTTAGCCCAGAAGAGGCTGGGCTCGAGACAGGTGAACACCCCCAGGGCTCATTGGGGAGCGCCACCTGCCCATCTCAGTCAGTCACCCCCAGTTTTCTAGAGAGTTCTCAGTTACTCAGTTGTTCATTGTATCATTCCCCTGTCTGTAACCCTCTCTCATCCCCCTTCTATCCCTGGTTAGCTCCCTGTCCCCTGCTCCTCCCCGGTTCCTCCCCCCTGCTGCCCGGTGATTGGTCACCGGGGGAACAATAAAAGATTGTGTCACAGGGGAATCGAGGTCCTCCCGACCCCCGGTGCCACAGAGTGCAGAACCTCGTGTCTGTGTCTCTTCATTCCCGGGGTTGGAAGATCCCCCTGAGGTGTGGGAGAGTTCGCCTACCAAGCAGCTAGCAGGGAGCGAGGGCAAAATTCGCTCAGCGACTGGGAACAAGGCTGGCCTCCGAGGACCCAAGTCGCCTCCGCCTTTGCTAGTAACCACCTCCACTCCACCAAGGAGGCAGGCGGACGGCCACATAAGCTGTTCTCCACTGGTCACCTATAAATATCCAAATAACTCTTAATGTTTATAGCTATAAGTTATTAAAGATCTGATACTTTGTAATAGAGATTTATTTTGATCCTGTAAAAAATTTGGTCATGTATTCAGTGTTTTCATGTGTATTTTTACCAGTCTACCCACATACCAAATAGATAAACTGTACCTAGTCAAAAGAGCATGTCAGCACATGGTTAATTTTGTGTTTAAGAATATGCAGCAGTAACTTCAAAAAAAATTATGTAAAGTTAAGAGTTTTACTTCATAAGCATACTTAATTTAAATGTTCAAATGTCTGGAAAACTTGACTTTAAAGATATTTTGCAGCTCAGAAAGTACTCCATAATTCATTGCTTATTTGATTATATTATTTTTCTCAAAATTCATTGTTTTCAAAAAGATCAATATTTCTTAACATTTCTTTGGAAATAATATCTTAGAGAATTAATGACTTCTCATTGATATTTGATTTTCCATTCATGCAAACACATGTGACACTGTTTCTAATCTATAATAAGTTAAGCATTATCTAGAAAAAGCACATTGAGAATTCATTGCTCATTAAGCAAAAAGGGCAAAGCTTTAAACTCTTCTGTCTTTGAGATTCAGAACATTGAAATCAAGTCACATGAATATTGGTGAATGTCTTGGCTGGTGATAGGACAGACACTGTAAAGTGTGTGCATATGCTTTGCACACAGTTTCACTAGCAGACAGAGCAGAGAATGTCAGGTAGGAGCCATGAGCTCAGCAAGTGTCTTTTTTCCTTTCTTCCATTTGTACTGGACCCTTTTGACTGACCCTGTAGTTGGAAAGTGGACATTTTTAACAGGATTAACCTGACCAATGCAGAGCCTAAAATAGAGGCTTCTGTGTCTGAAAGTGACGTCTGAAGTTCCTTTATAGTCAATAGGAACAGGAAAACACTTTAGGATTAAATTAATGTGATGTCGTCTGAATGTACTCATCTATCAGATAAGTGACACCTTAAAAGAGCCTGTTCTCTTCAGTGACTTTGAAGGGTGCCTGAAGTGGCTTTCTTGGATGTAGACACTTTCTAAATTTAGGTGAGTTAAGGTCTCTATTTGAAAATGGACAACATGAGGAAAAAGTATTTTTATAACCGCTGAAAATTGTTTAATAGTCATAAACCAGCTACAAGTATAGCAGTCTGTAATAATTTACAGCATATTTCATTCGTCACATGGGAAAGGCTATACTTCCAAACTTTGATAGAATAAAATAACTCACATTGTAAGAACTGTATTGAAAAGAAATAATGGAAGGGAAATTTCATCCTTCTTTTTCCTCAAGAAATATATACAGGTCATTAATATAATGAGTGCCGACTCACATTCACTAATGAATTCTTAATTTTAGAACAATATGCTGTGGCAGATCCTTGTACTTGTTCTCTCAGATCAATAAAATGTGAACAGCCCTAGTCAACATGTTACTGTATAGTTCAGTATGAGAGGGAACAAAAAAGGGTTTTTTGCCATTAAAGTTAAAGAAATTATATTTTACTATTCACTGTAATTCAGGTTCTCATCTTATTAAATGATACTTGAAAGACTTAAGACAAGGACATATTTTGATCGTTTCTTACTGTGTATTTAGTGAACCACTATAGGCCTACCTATCCTTCTGTTATTTCAGCTTTTAAAGTTCTGAAATGGAAATGCTTTTCTGTCATGAAGTGCTAGATATTATTTAAAGTCAACAAAATATGCCCAAGGACACTGAGCGTGATGTGTTCCTCTGTCATCTGTTTTACTCATGCAGCAGAGTCTATTTGACTAGCTTGTTGGATGAGAAAAGCAGAAATAAAATAGAAGAAAATTGAAGCCAATATTATTCTCTTTTACTTCAAGGACAGGGTGCTTTCAAAGTTATGTAGAACTTCTGGATTCTGACATATACACACAATATAGAGTTAAGACTAAGCAAATAAAAACAATTTAATTGCCTACTGTCGGAGTTTGGATCTAGGTTTTTTTTTGGTTTTTTTCCCTTCAGGAATTTTTCTCCCATGGGTTGCTAGGGGACTAATGGCTGGGTGCTTAAGAGAACAAAAGCACAGGGCTAGGGCCTTTCTCCTACACAGGGTGGGGAAAAATTTCTCTCATGGAAGCAGGGACAATGCGAAACTTTGGGACTGAAAAAGCAAGGGCAGGGGGAGGGGGGTCTCGCTCTCTTGCTCGGGACCCTCAGAGCCGAACGGTTGGAGCTGCTGTTTGCTGAACCCACGGCCACTGAGAAACCAGCAAGGAGCTGCCGGTCTTTCTGCTGTGAGTTTTCCCTCTACCCCATTGGGAGCCGAGCTGCCTGCCACCAGCCTGTCTCTCCCCCGCTCCTCTGGCGCCACACCGAGTATTTGCTACACTGTAACTGTGCTTCCCCTGCACGCTGGGACCTCCTGCAGTCCCAGCTCGCTGTGTCCGAGGATCCTGCTGTGGCACCGACACCAGCTGCCTCCCTGAGGGTTTGTGAAACAAAGGCTCTCCTCCATCCCTCTCTGCCTCGGGCAGCCACCATTGCTGTTGTGCTACCTTGTTGCCTTTTCCCCCAACCTGGAAAAGAAACTCGAGATCATTTTAGCAAGGAGGTAATATAAAAGGGGATCTTTATTTTGAAGGTCTTCCGGAGCAGTTATGGAAAGGTGTCCATAAAAGCCCACCCCCTCCAGGGGTGAGGACATATTTATAGCTTTTAGGAAATTAGCATAATTGATTAAAAGCACCCATTAGGAGGACAAGTGGTGATTCAATTCCCCCCCAGGTCCAGTGCCTCTTCTGGAGCCCCCCTCTCAGCACTGGCTCTACTTTGTTTATGAAAATGCACCTCAGAGTTGTTCTCGGCCTTGGTTCCCAGGAAGAACCAAGATAGGACAGGGCCTTGTACCCCCCTGGGGCTTGGAGCTCTGGAATTTGTTTTGTCTTTCTGCTTAGGGAAAGGCCATGGAAAAGTACTGGAGAAACTAGCTACTAATACAATAGGCTACAGAACTACAAATATATGTGCAAAGAGTACAGAGAACACAGAAAAAAGGCAGAAACCAAACAGCATCATCCTGAGCTCATGCGAGAGCGCCCCCTGCAGCCGCAAAGGAACCATCGCACCCGGAGAGCCCCTGCAGGCTGTGACTGGAACTGCACTAAAAGGGAAAGGTGCCTGAGGCCAAGCAGGCAGTCACTGGGTTTCTGGTTCTGTTTGTTGGTTAATGCCATAGCTGTTGTTATTTGTTAGCTTTGTTTTAGATATTAGTAAAGAACTGTTATTCCTATTCCCATATCTTTGCCTGAGAGCCTCTTGATTTCAAATTTATAATAATTCGGAGGGAGAGGGGTTACAGTTTCCCATTCCAAGGGAGGCTCCTGCCTTCCTTGGCAGACACCTGTCTTTCAAAGCAAGACACCTACTTTGAGGAAGCTATGGTCACCAGCCTTTTTAACATTAAGAATCTAGAAATCATTTAATCCTATAGATGAGAGTGAAACTTCCTGTATCACTAAAAACTGATTTTTAGAAATAAAGGGCTATTTACTTACCCAAGAAAGGTACAACTGCACTTCAACTATTGTCTGGATTCTAACCTAATTTATATTAGTAAAATACGCTGAAGTCACTGATGCTACACAGCCTGAATCTGGGGAGAAGGAATATGTATATAACTACAGGACCTTACTTTATATGCTCTCCAATCCATAATGTGCACAGCATGCTATTGTTTGAAGAAATAGCGTAGCTGTAAGATTTTGGCAATCTATAGACCAAATCAATGCTGTTTCAATGTACTTTAACCTTAAATGTCTCATTTGGAATTAGTTGCTGCTGAGGTACCTCAGACTATTTTCACAACTTTTTTGACAACTATTTTATGTATTGTGTGTATATACATACACACTATAACACAAACAAAACAAAACCAAGCAAAAAACTAGTTCAGTTGTATATATAGACCTTATATCAATCTATATATATTTATGACCATATATAATTATATACATATATGTAATAGTGGTTTTCCTCCTAAAAGAAAATTAATTCAGAGTCCATAATCAACTCTAGTATGTTTGTATAGTGAGATATACATATGTGTGCGCCTCTGTGTATGTGTGTCACTTGATTTTAGAAGCCCTTTAAAAGCCTTGGATGAATAATATTAGGAAAAGTTGAGCCAAAGTCAGCTAGCCCAATATAGATGCTTTTTTTTAGGATCAAATGAATCAAACTCTGGAGGTACTTTTCCCACTCTTCTAAACGTACAGCATTTTTAGGGTGACTTGTTTAGCCTTGAATATCTACTCATTTGATTTTGGGAGAATATTCACAATTATTATCAATTAAGGAATTTCCCACTTACATGTACATATCAACAGATAGAGACAGCAATAGAAATAAAGAGCAACAGATTCTATGGCAGCTAGAGATAGAAAAGATATAGATTTAGACATAGATATAGATAGATATAGACATATCAACATAACCATCAAATCATTTTAATCTGTGCTGGGAACAGAAATTTTTGACTAAATTTTTTTTTACTACAACTGTAACAATATTTAGAAAAAAATGTTGTGCTTATTTACACGTTGGCATTGCTGCCTAATTGTCAAGGCACTTAAAACTGACTAAGATGCTACCTCGTCAACTTGAGAACTGTCCAGAACTTATCTGTCTGTGAGTTTTGAAAATACTGGTCTGAACAGCAACCACCTTGACAAAGCCTCCTCTAATTTAAACACACCATAATTCCTTGTATGGGCAATTCATCAGGCCTTTTCTGTCCTTTTCTAGCAAAAGCCATGGCCAAAAGTTCAGCACAAAGCACCGGGGATGTGGCTGATTTCGACAAGCTGGATGAAAGATCTGGACATGTTGGACAACAGCCTTTGGTTTAATGCTCCCTCTGAGGAAGCAAGTGATAAAAATTATTAGGCACAGAAAGGATTCAAAACTAGATTTCCTAGGACAGTGATCTTTCCTAATGCTTTAACTGAGGTAGGTTGATCCCCTAGTATTGATGATATAGTTTTGGGATAAAGATGTTATTCTGTGATCTTTGAATATATCTATTTTTGGAAATGTTAAAGATGCTAAATATTGCAAGACCTGGGAATTGAAGTCAGGTTGCCAGTTGATGCTTGAACAGTTAGTTCCTAGAATCCAGAACTTCCTTTTTTCTCTTATAGTCCTTTTTTATACAGCGTAGTATACAAGACCTGTACAGATAGCCTGTTGTCTTTTATTTAATTCTAGAAATAACATACTGTAATTACTGTTCTGGAATGTAGTTCATGATTGTTGGAGGTTGGATTTTAGTTTTTTTTTCCTCGGGAATTTTTTCTCCCATGGGTTGCTAAGACACAAATGACTTAGCTAATTGCTGAGTACTTAAGAGAACAAAGCACAAGGCTAGGGGCCTTTCTCCTTGGCAGGGTGCGGCAGAATTGCCCCTCATGGAAGCAGGGCTTGACAACGCGAGATTTTGGAGACTGAAAAGCAAGGGCAGGGGGGAAGTCACGCTCTTACTTGGGACCCTGGGAGCTGGACAGTCGGAGCTGCTGTCTGCGGAACCCACGGCCCTCTGAGAAGCCAGCACGGAGCTGCCGGTCTGTCTGCTGTGAGTTTTTTTCCTCTCTGCCCCATCGGGAGCTGCCTGCCACCAGCCTGTCTCTCCCCCCGCTCCTCCTCACCGCTCCGAATTTCTTCGCTACATTTCCCCCTGCACGTCCGGACCTCTTGCCGTCCCAGCTCCCTGTGTCCGGGGATCCTGCTGAGGCACCGTCACTAGCTGCCCCCCGAGGGTCTGTGGAACAAAGGCTCTCCTCCATCCTTCCCTGCCTTGGGCAGCCGCCATTTCCGTGTGCTACCTGAGCTCACACCAGAGCACCCCCTGCAGCCACCAGGGAATCATCACACCCAGAGTGCCCCCTGCAGACACCAGGGAATCATCACACCCAGAGCACCCCTGCCGACTGTGACTGGAACTGCACTAAAAAGGGAAAAGGTGCCTGAAGCCGAGCAGGCTGCCACTGGGTTTCTGGTTCTGTTTGTTGGTTAACGTTATAGTTGTTGTTATTTGTTATCCTTTGTTTTAGATAGTAGTAAAGAACTGTTATTCCTATTCCCATATCTTCGCCTGAGAGCCTCTTAATTTCAAATTTATAATAATTCAGAGGGAGAGGGGTTACAGTTTCCCATTTCAAGGGAGGCTCCTGCCTTCCTTAAGAGACACCTCTCCTTCAAACCAGGACAATGATTAATTTGAAAAACCCAAATTTCCCATTTCTTGGATGACATGTAAAAAAGTGAGTACTATTTTTATTATGCTCTGTTCCAAAAGATATTTATTTTCCAAAGATGTTTCCATGCTCTGCATAGTGGGTGGTCTCAGATTTATTAATCTAAACTCAAATTAGGGTAGAATTTGAGGCATTGCTGTGCCTGGCATCCCCTATTTGTTAATGCTATGTTGGTTTTTCATATTTCCTTTCAAGCACTTTCAAATCCCCTGCTGCTTTGACAATTTTTGTGTGTGAAATCTGTTTTTTCACTAACATCCACGTTAGCCCCAAAACAGATTTTTTTAAATTCTTTGCTGCACTTCATAAAGAACTCTAAACAAAACAACTAATACGAATCTGTAAAAATGCAAACAATACTGAAAATATCAAAGGAGAAATTATTAGAGAGGACCTGTGGATCTGTGTAGGGAGGTATTACTAGCAGCTAAACCCTCCTTTCAGTTATGATGAGCATGCCTGTTACTAGGTTCTAACAAAAAAAATGCAAATATCTGCCAAGACATGAAACCCTGAACCTGAAACAGCATAATTAACATTGCAATGCTATCACAGCCATGGAATCATAGACCATATAGGTTGGAGGGACCTTTACAGATCTAGTTCAACACCGAAATATTTTCAAAAATTATGAAATGTCATTTATATGGCAGTCAAAACAGCATAATTTTTATGTACTTACACTTTGATATAATCTTCTCTTTTACAGTCACATTTTTTCCTACTTTTTTCCCACCTAGTCTGTCTCTCATTCCATTAATATCACAGAAAGCTCTTGAGACATAGATCATTCATTAATATTAGACTGCATTTAATTAATACTAGGTTTTTAAGACTAGGGTTCTTTTCTGTTACACAGTATCCAAACTATGATTTGCAGAAAGAATAAGAATTTCCTTATATACTTTTTATGGCACTCATCACTTGCTAGCATGCTGAAGTTTTTTAAAGGCATCAATACATCCACTTTTATAACACTACTTTTCCATTATCTGTTCAGTAGGTAAACTGAGCTAGATGCTAGAATGAGCAGTGTTATGTTCTGTCCTTATTTAAACCAGTTATGCATGGGTTTTTGCACCTTACTTTTCTTTAAATGCAATACGTAAGTAAAAAGCATTGACAGAATTTTTGTCAGAATTTCTGCCAGAAAAATCCAGGTTTTTAAGTCAGTCATAAGCAGCATACAGACTGTAGGGACCCAGAAAAATTCAGATAACTATTTTGTCTAGCATACCGTGGAGCTTCATGGCACAGTAAAGTATAGGTCATTGTTCAACTCCCCAAACTCCATTCTTCAATTCTTTGTCTTGCTTACTAGAAAAACCACTAGTGTTGCGGTGGTTCGGAACCAGAGGACTTCCAGACAGGTTCCACGGACAGAGGGTTTCCCCCCGGAGCTCCCAGGGGCAGCAGTTGGACCACCAATCCACGGACCCAAGCTCCTGCTATTGGTTACTGGACTTGTCTGTTATATTTCCCCGCTCTGGGAAATTCCCTGTCACTCCATAGTTCATTCGTTGTTCTCTCTGTTCCCCTCCCCTCCCTAAACCCCATTTGATCATGCACCCCAGCCCCTCCCCTGTATTGTCCCCTGCCCTCATCCTATTGGGTGTTGTTCCTCCCTTAAATACCGATGTAATAAGCTGCTCTGGGCTCTTGGTCCATGTGCTCCCTTTGGAGGCAATAAACCTACTGAAATCACATACCAAGAGACCTCCTTCTCTGGTAGTTCTTTGCTGTTTCACCACGCTCCGGGGGCAACATCTCCCCGGACCGAACGCGGGCCAGCTGTGCTCATAGTCAGCACTCCGAGGGTGCCTTCCCGAGGGCGAACGGCATCCTAGGATAAGGCTAGCTCTCCGCCGCTGGTACTAAGGTGGGACCGGAGCAGGGAACGCAACAAAGTGGCGCACCGAACAGAGACTCCGACCTCTCGGGGTTCCCTGCGAGCGACCTGGATACGCAGCAGCGGTCCGGACTGCGCCTTCGGGACGTCGCTCCCCTAGCGAGAACTTCCGCGTTTTAGCGGGGGGCTGGCAGGGGCCGTCAGCAACCGTTCTGGAGCGTCTGAAGTGTGTACGCTAGCTGAGCGACTGACGAGACCAGAGACCCTTGCTTTTTTGGATGTTTCTCCCTCCGGAGCCGGTGACGGCAACTGAAGCCGGGATCGAGGAACCAAGACCCGCACGGAGCGGTGAGGTTTGGCGGCTGCGAGGCGCGGTGGGAAAGGACCAGGATCCGCGCGCGGCGGCGAAGCTCGGTGCCCGTGATAGCGGCGGGAAAGCCACCGAGAACCGAGCGCGGACGGTGAGGTCTAATCCGCGATAGGCAGCGGGAATCAGGCTCGAGGGAGAGTTTTGTACCGTATAAAAAGAGCAAGGAGGCTTTTATTCGGAGACAATGGGTATTAAGCTGTCCCGAATAGAGCAGGAGTTTTATGTCCAAGTTAAAGAGACCCTAAAGTTAAAAAACGGGAATGCTAATAAGAAGGCTTGGAAACGTTTTGTTAAATGGATCTTTGCCTATGTCCCTCTTGCTTCTGCTTCTTCTGTTAAAACTCTGAGTTTTTGGGAGTTAGTAGAAAAACGTTTAGAGGCAGTGGAGAGAGGGGGTGATGTTTCTGTCCGAAAATTTTTCCCGTTGTTGATTGTAATTTGTTATACTTTGCGTAATTGTCCTGAAAGTTCGAAATCCCCGACTCACCCACCCCACGTTCCTAATTTCCCTTTTCCCAATCCCTCTTCCCCGCTGCAGGAAAGCGCGCCCCTCAGTTCTCCCCGCTATGAGACTGATTCACTCATAGCGAGCTTCACCCCAAACCCTTTCTCCGAGCCCTCAGTCAAACTCGCGCCGGCTGCGCTCCCCCATTGTTCCGAGTTTAAAGATGGCGGCGGCCTCGTGGCGCCGTGCCTACACCCCTGCGCCCACTGCGCAGCCTCACGCCGAAAGCCCGCGAATCCTCCCAGCCCCTCCCACGGCTCCTTCCCCTTCGCGTCGATTGGCCCCGCGTCGGGCTCCCCCCCCGCGGCCGATGCTGTCTTCGCGTCGGGTCCCTCCCCTCGCGCCGGAGGTCCCTGCCCCAGCCCGAGGGAGATCCCCGCCCCACCCCGCGCCTGGACTGCTCATATCAACTGCAGTCCCACCCCTGACCACCGCCCACTTCCAGATCCCCACGCTCCCTCGTTCACACCCCGGGATTGGGGGCCGAAAAGTGGAGAGGCTGAAGCCTGCGATGCAGCTGGTCAGCCAGACCCTGCAGTGGCATCAGGTGTGCACAGCCCTCAGGGTAACAACCCACGATGGGAATCACAGTCACCTGCAGCCTTGCGAGAGCCTAGCAAAGTGGAGAGAGAGCTTGGGAAAGATTCTCCTCACTTTAAAGGTGTGCTGGTCCCATCTGACATAAAAACAATCATGACAGGCATTTTAGTTAAGGTTCAGTATTGGGTGTGGGAAAAGATATGGAAGCAGCAGCTTCAAAGCCTGCTGAACAGTTCTAATCACCCTCCACCTAAGTCTTCCACAGGCTCCTGGACACCACATGCTCCATCCCATTCGGGAAACGGATCGGCACCGTGCTCCTCAAAGAAATTAAAAGCTGAATCCACTGTGTCCTGCTCTCCATCACCACCCATGCCACTGGAGACCCCATCAGAGGTGATCCCAGATGACCAGTCACTTGAACCACGATGGCTGAAGTTAGTAGGCATCACAACTCTCCACCCAACACATCCACCAGAGCAGATCCAGTCGCATCCACCAACAGACGCTGCTCCACAGAGATCAGCGTGGAAGAGAAGGAAAAAGAAAACTCCAAACTTCGACAGTCATCAAGAAAAATCACTGAGACCCTTCTTCTTGATATCTTCCCCTTAGACTCTCCCTAAACCTACCCCATGTACCTCCCATACCCCAATCATTCCCAGTCCTGTAGAGAGACAATGATTTAACAGTGTTTGTTTTTTATTTGCAGATTTTCAAGACTTTGCTTTGGATTTTAGTTATTATCTTCATTGTACTAACAAATCACTTTCTTTAAGTAAAAAGATAGGGGGAGATGTTGCGGTGGTTCGGAACCAGAGGACTTCCGGACAGGTTCCACGGACAGAGGGTTTCCCCCCGGAGCTCCCAGGGGCAGCAGTTGGACCACCAATCCACGGACCCAAGCTCCTGCTATTGGTTACTGGACTTGTCTGTTATGTATTCCCCTCTGGGAAATTCCCTGTCACTCCATAGTTCATTCGTTGTTCTCTCTGTTCCCCTCCCCTCCCTAAACCCCATTTGATCATGCACCCCAGCCCCTCCCCTGTATTGCCCCCCTGCCCTCATCCTATTGGGTGTTGTTCCTCCCTTAAATACCGATGTAATAAGCTGCTCTGGGCTCTTGGTCCATGTGCTCCCTTTGGAGGCAATAAACCTACTGAAATCACATACCAAGAGACCTCCTTCTCTGGTAGTTCTTTGCTGTTTCACCACGCTCCGGGGGCAACATCTCCCCGGACCGAACGCGGGCCAGCTGTGCTCATAGTCAGCACTCCGAGGAAGTCTTCCAGATCGCGAACGACTTCCTAGGGTAGCGCTAGGACTCCGCTGCCGGTACCAGGGTGGGACTGAAGCAGGGAACGCAACACACTAGAACCTCTTTTACTGCAACCTTATTCTGCCAGAATTTGTTGAAATCAAACTTGCAGAGAAATGTGATATTTCCATGAGACCCGCTAACAAGACAGATCCATTTTGAAGTTCACTTTCCCATCTGTTTTTTACTAGCTCTCTCATCCTTCTTTTTGCTTGTTAGTTTTAGATTTGTCCACACCCTTTTCTCAGGAGTAGGATCACAAAATCCTCCATCCTTGAGTTCCCAAGGATCCTTATTTTTAAGCTTCCTCATCCCACCACCCTGAACTAGGAGACTGGGGATTTTCCAAAATCTGTTGTCTCTATTTTCAAAACCATTTCACTAAAAATCTTCCCCGCGTATTCACCTGGAGATAGAGCCTTACCTTGCCATCAGTTTAATTACATACAGTGAAATCTTACAGGTGTTAGTCCCAGACCAGCAAGTTTGTTGCCTTATTTATGTTGAAATTCAGTCAGTGGGGCCCTACTCCCCTCCTGCTCCCAATCACTGGCATCTCCTGCAGCGGCCATGTGGCAGCCTCTGCTTTGCTCTGGGTGCCAGCAAGCCTCTGCACGCTGTCAGGGATGCCAGCTCCTGGAAGAGGTGTTTGAGGGCAGCAGGGATGACCTCCAGCTCTGGGGAGCTCAGCCAGGAGGGTTGGTCTCCAGGGACAGCCCCAGCTCAGCACACAAACTGATGTGCCATCCTTGTGCTCTCCCTGGCCAGCAGCCACACAGACAGCCAAGAGGTTTGTGTAATAAAGTCTAGAAAGCATGGGAGCAATCATTTGTTCATCTCCATCACAAGATTATCACAGATTCATACATAAACAAGCAAAAAGGCAAGTATTGCACTATATAAACACTTGATCACATTTCCTGATAGGCAAAGAACTCTCTTTCTTGGTGCCATGTGAGTTGTCACCTGCAGGTATTCATTTAACACTGGCTTGACTTTCCTTGGAACTGCAGTAGAAAGGTTATTTTTCAGTACAAGAACTTTAAATAGCCTATTAATATGCTGTTAAAATATTATTACTGTATCACTTTTTTACTTTTTCAAAGAATTTATTTCCTGGATTTTTTTATAGAAATATTATATGGAAGGAAATGTTTTAATAATAAGTTTGTGAAAGACTACTCATTTTTCCAATTGGCATTTTATTAGTTACCTTCTAAATGACACTAATATTAAGAGTTTTTACTAAAAAAAATTGCTTCTTGTCGCCCTGGTTTTTACAGTGTTCTATGTTTTTACTTCAGTGGTAGAATTTCTCATGCATTTTCTATAAACATAGTCCTTGTTTTCCTAATCGGCCTAGATTGTTTTGAACTTCTAGATTGTTTTCATTCCTTTCTCCTAAGGCGGAGAAAGATGATAGACTGTGTCATTATCCTGTGGAATTGTAGAGGTGGTAACCTCATTGACCAATCCCCGATTGTCTTAAGAAAGATATAAAATTGAGAGAATAAAGAAAGGCAGGTTCTCTTTTCTGGTCCTGCCTGTTGGTCCTGACTTGCTGCTGAAATCTGCGTGTTTCTTTCGTGTCCAACAGTGCGACATCTGGTGGCCCATACGGGGAGGCAGCAGGCAGGTAAACCCTCAGGTAAAATTAAATATGGGGGTCTCTAAGATGTCCCCAAAAGACTCCTTGGCGTTAGAAGTTCTTGATATATTTTTAGAAAGTGAGAATGTGGATATAGACAGATCAGACTTAGAGAGTTCATATTTTTGGAGCAAGGAATATGGGTTCTTTCCCGACAGCTGTAATGTCCTTTCTAAATCAAAGTGGACTCTTGTTGGAAGAGCATTGTGAGGTGTGATAGCAGAGGCATATAGCCTGACTATGGCTAGGTTACTGGTCTCTTGGAGACAGGTAAATTCTGTTATTCAAAGCCAAGAGAGCTCTTCAGGCAATATTACCCCTGCCAGCTCACTCGGAGAATTCTCCGAGCAGTATGAGGGAGACGGAGATGGAGAGCTTAGCTCGCAGCCAGCGTCTGAGCCCACCCTCCCGGCCCAGACAGTGAAGGCGGGGCATGGGCCCCCCCTGGAGAGCACTCGGCTTGATAGCCTGCCGATCTTGGATGACTGGCATATTTCCGAGGAACGATTGGCCTTGGAAAGTCCCAGGGAGCCGGTGCGGGCAGGCTCTTCCCCCCCCCACGCGGCAGGGAAGGCAGGGCAGCAAGAAATGCCTGCTCCCTGCGCCTTCCCGGTGCTGGGCGGAAAGGGGGGGTTGAATGCCCGTGCGGTGATAACAGCGGAATGTCCAAACTGCGGAGCTTCTATTAGATATCCTCCTGGGGCAGATGATCCGTTGGTTGTGGACAAGAGTCACGCGGGCTCAGAAGCCAAGCCCGGCCCCGGGGAGACTAAAATGGCAGAGACAGAGGTTTCCGCAGTGGCAGCGGGTCCGGCTCCGGGCGCGGGAGACGCCGCCCCTCGCTCGGAGCGGGCAGTGCTTGTGCTCGGAGTTCGTGTCACAAGTGGGACCTTGTTGGGTGCAGTCTCGGCCGCGCTCCCTTCCTCCTGCTTCGAGCAGCCCCACCCATCACCATCCAGGTTCTTACCCGTGCCACAGGAGCATGCCGCAGCACTAGAGGAACTGCCACTCCCGGCGGCTTGGCCCCACCCTGCACAGGGGTGGGGGGAGCACGTCCAAGCCCAGCCCCACCCTGCGTTGGTAGGCAGCGTGGATTCCGATGGCGCTGACTCAGCAGTTTTGTCCGCGGGACATTCCAAACATACCAAAGCTGAAAGGGGGGGCAGTCCTGAATTGTTTGTTTTCGGCGCAGGCAGTGAAGCGGCGAGGAAGCCGCGGTCATCCCGGGACCACAGATCCTGGGCAGGCGGGCCTGCGTCCGATGGTCTCTGGACCCTGCCGGAGTGCAAAGTGATGGTGCGCCCCAGACATAAGGCAAAATTCTGGGCAGATGTTAAAGCGGAAGTAGAGGAAGTCTGCGACTGTCCTAAAAGCTATCGCCTTAAGGCTTGTGCTGACAGATCTCAGAGCCCTGCTGCAGCTGAAGTCCCTGTGGAAAGTAAGGGACGGGACGCAGCAGATGCTGCAGACTCACCAGGAGGACTGCAGGCTTTTCCTGTTGTCCTTGGTGACGGTCGGAACACCCATGAGGGTTTATCATGGAAATCCTTGATGGAAATTCGGCAGCAGGCTGGAAAATATGGTCTAGGGTCTAGTGAACTCATGCAGCTCCTTAGAGTTTTTAATGGTACTTTGCTAGTACCTTATGATGTTCGGAGTTTGGCTCGTGTTCTTTTCCAGCCTCTGGAATATGAAATCTTTGAATTGAAGTGGAATCAGATAGCAACTAGGACATTAGCACACAATGCTATGTTGGACCAGCAGGATCCCAGATATGGCATTGGAATAGATGCCCTGCTGGGTACTGGCAATTTTGACGATGCTAGAGTACAGGCTGCCATGGACCTTGTTGTGGTGGACCAATGCCGAGAGATAGGCATGGCAGCATTGATTCAAACCATTGAGATGACTGCTCCTGCAGAGCAGTTTGTAGATGTTAAACAGAGGAATGGTGAGTCCTTCCTGCAGTTTGCAAACAGGCTCACTACTTCTATTGAGAGGCAGGTGGAGGATCCGACTGCAAGAGAGCTATTACTTAAGCAACTTGCAAAGACTCGTCATACTCCTGAGTGTCAGAACCTTACTGAAGCACTCCCTGGTGATCCTTCGATAGGGCAGATAGCTGAGGCCTGTAAAAATGTGGTCACTGCCGGTCGTAAGGTGGTTGCCGTGGCTGCTACCCCGCAGCCTGTCTGGACAGGGCCGCAGGGTGGGCGGCAGAAGCAGGTGAATGCTCAGGCCAGCAGGAAACCGGGAAGGAAGGTGCAGAAAGGCACGACTGTCTCGTTTCTCTGTCCGCGGTGTGGAAAACTGAACCATACTGCAAAGAACTGCAAGGCTGCAGTTTCTGTTAAGGGTCAGTTTTCATTGCGCTCGGGAAATGGGAGGAAGAGCACGTGGGGGAGACGTGCTCAGACACAAATGTCTCTCCAAACCCCGGAGCCAATGGAGGTCTGCTGGGCCGGCTCGTGGGCAGCACCAGCAGCTCAGCAGGTGTGGATGTCTGCACAGCAGCAACAGTCGTCTTAGATTCTTGCGAGGTGCACAAGATCCCTGTTGGAGAATATCCTCCAGCTGCACAGACATAAAGTGGGTGAGCAATCCAGGCCCCTTAGACAAAAGCTAGGCCTCTGCTCAAGGTTATTCTCAAGACAACTGTGGGAAAGAGAGACATGAAAGCTGAAAACAAGCTGCAGGTATCCAAAGATTAACTAGGCAGAAGAAACTGTTACTGTTGTTGCCTTCTGATATCAGCTGGGTTTTTTAATTAGAATAGAGAGCTCCTGTGGGAAACTTCTGTGGGGAATAATGTTTTGGGCACAGACAGCACTATAAAGAGTGTGGACTTTCTGACAATAAACGAGCTTGATTTATCACTCACATTGAGTCGGCGTCTGGCTCCTCTTGCCCCCCGACAGATCCCTCTAGACTCTTTTGGTCCCTTGGGCAGTGGCATGAGTGCTTTCCTAATGGGGAGATCTAGCGCCACCGTTCAAGGTATCATTGTGCATCTGGGACTCATTGATGCAGATTATATAGGACGCATCTATGCCATGGTTTCCACACCCACCCCCCCAGTCACAATTCCTGAAAAGACCCGAATTGCTCAACTTGTCCCTTTTAAGTCTTCTGTTCACAGGACAGAATCGAGGTCACGAGGAGACGACTGCTTTGGTTCCACTGGGCCGCCTCAGGTTCACTTGACTGCTGTCATGACTGAACAACGTCCTGAAATGCGGTGCACCCTGTCCATCCCTGATGCTACGCTGCCAGAGATCTCTCTCTGCGGGCTTCTTGACAGCAGTGCAAATGTCACGATTCTCTCTCTTGCCACTTGGCCTCCGCAGTGGCCGTTGGACCTGGTGGGGGCATCTGTCGTGGGATTGGGAGGGATGAAGCGCTGCTACGTGAGCCAGAAGCCTGTGGTGATAACGAACTCAGAGGGACAGATGGCTGTGATTAGGCCTCATGATACTGAAACTGCTCTTAACCTCTGGGAGAGGGATATTCTGGCTGCATGGGGGGTGCGCATCAGGACGGATTTTTACTAGGGGCCACTGCATTGAAGGGTGCAGAGTGTCTGACGCCTCCTATACGGTGGCTGAAGGACGAACCAATCTGGCAAGAACAGTGGCCCCTCCCTGATGATAAACTAGAAGCCCTTCATTAGTTGGTTCAGGAGCAATTGGACCAGGGTCATCTGGAACCTTCTACCAGTCCCTGGAACACTCCTGTCTTCTGCATCAAAAAGAAGTCTGGGAAATGGGGGTTATTACAAGACCTCTGGAAAGTTAATGCCGTGATGGAGAGCATGGGGATACTGCAGGCTGGAATGCCGTCGCTGTCACGATCCGCTCGTAGGAGCAGGGGTCGTGACGGTTCGTTACTTTGAATCTCAGAGTGCAAAAGAAAACAGGGACAAGTATTTTTGCTTTAACCAAAAACAAAAGCACTTTATTGAGTGCCAACAACACGCTTATGCGATAGAGGAGAGAGAGAGAGAGAAGAAAGAGAGAGAGAGAAGGAAAGGAGGGTATAGCTACCCCGACACGACGAGGTCGTCGTTGTCCGGATCCGATGGACTCCATCCCGTCCGTAGGGAGATCTCCTAGGGGTACTTTTTGAGAGTCTCTTTATAGTCTTTTCGAAAGCGGGGGGGCAGGTAACCAAGAGATGAGGCAATCCCTCCAGAGACGAGGGGCAAGTAGCCAGCAGGTGGGGAGTAAGGCCCATTGTTTTAGAGTACAGGTGCAGCTGTACAGGACATATAGTTCAATTATTTCCGCCCCGGTACCTGGGTGGACACGATTCCCACGGGCGTGTTCCAACATGCCTCTGCAGCATAGCTCAGAAGCACAGCTCTGCAGTACACCTGGGCACCTGGCAGGCATCCCACCAAGATCTGGCTGGACTTCATTGTGCAAAAGTCCTTTTCCCCTCTTAGGGTTATAAAAAAAAATAAAAAGCCGCAGCGAGGCGCCACGGCGCGAGCGCCACTTATAAAAAAGCGGCGAAGCGCTGCGGGCGCGCTGCGGACGCGACGATGATCCGCGCCTTGCTTTTCGAGTGCAGTTGCACCGGTCAATGGTTGCCCCAGCTCTCCCGAGTGTCGCCGAGAGGGCTAACCCTCAGGTGCTTAAACGGTGGAGACCGCGACGGTCTCCTCAGGGATCTGAGGCGTGGGTGGGTCGCAGGTTATTTCCTGCTGTCCTGGTTTGAAGGACAGGTGTCTGTTAAGGAAGGCAGGAGCCTCCCTTGGGATGAGAAACTGTAACCCCTCTCCCTCCGAATTATTATAAATTTGAAATCAAGAGGCTCTCAGGCAAAGATATGGGAATAGGAATAACAGTTCTTTACTACTATCTAAAACAAAGGATAACAAATAACAACAACTATAATGTTAACCAACAAACAGAACCAGAAACCCAGTGGCAGCCTGCTCGGCTTCAGGCACCTTTCCCTTTGGTGCAGTTCCAGTCACAGCCTGCAGGGGCGCTCTGGGTGTGATGATTCCCTGGTGGCTGCAGGGGGCGCTCCGGCGTGAGCTCAGGTAGCACACGGCGAATGGCGACTGCCCGAAGCATGGAGGGATGGAGGAGAGCCCTTGCTCCACAGACCCTCGGGAGGGGCAGCTGGTGTTGGTGCCACAGCAGGATCCCGGGACGCAGGGAGCTGGGACGGTAAGGGGTCTCCACGTGCAGGGAAAAACCCCGCTACAATGTAGCGGAGAAAAGCGGGCTGGTGGCAGGCAGGTCGGCTCCGGATGGAGCAGAGGGCAGAGACTCACGGCAGACAGACCGGCAGCTCCGCGCTGGCTTCTCAGGGGCCGTGGGTTCAGCAGACAGCAGCTCTGACCGTCCAGCTCCGAGGGTCCCGAGCAAGAGGGCGTGACCTCCCTCTGCCCTTGCTTTTCAGTCTCTCCAAATCTCGCGGTACCAGGCTCTGCTTCCGTGAGGGGCAATTTTGCCCCACCCTGCCACGGAGAAAGGCTCTACCCTTGTGCTTTGTTTCTCTTAAGTACCCAGTCATTTGTGTCCTAGCAACCCATGGGAGAAAAATTCCTGAGGAAAAGAACTAGATCCAACCTTCAACACCTGCACACCGCAGTCGACGGCGAGGAAAAAAGGAGCGACTCCTCAGTAGGGCAGCAGAAGGGTTTTTATTCCTCCTCGTCCCAGAGCTGAAGAGCCCCGAATGACGCAGTGCAAGGTCTTTTACCATTGGCTAGCAACCAATCACAAACGAGGTAAAGGGCGGAGATGGGGAGGGGATTAGGGATTACAACCAACCGGAATAGGGAAGGGGAGGGATCAGGGGCCGGGAACGAATCACCGTTATAAGGAATATGAATCTTCCAGAAAGGAGGCATATACTTAAACGTTACAAACAGTCTAACTATCCACTAATAACAAGGGGGAGGAACGAAGGCGGGCTGGGACTACACCATCGTGAATGTGGAGCGTGGGGGATTTTTCCCACGGAATGGTCTGCTCCACCACGACTTCTTTGAGGGCTTCTGGGAGTTGGTTTCCATAGAAACCACTCCTACATCTCCCCGTTGCTTTTTACTTAAAGAAGATGGTAAGACTAAGGTAATTAAAAAGGACTTCAAACAAGCGAACATGCAGCACACAACAGCAACAATAATGAGAATCCATGTCAAGGATGTTAATAACTCTGAACCCCAACCAGAAATCCCGATGCTAGAAAAGGCATTTCTTAACCAATCTTTGCCTTCAACTTGCAAATCCCTCAGCTGGTCTTGTATACCCTTGATTGTTGAGTGAATGCTCTTCGAATGGGATGTTAAATTGAGGCAGCATAGACCCTCAAACTCCTCGCACCCGTGCCCGTGGGCGAGGAGAAGGAAGTCTATGGCGGCCCTATTTTGCAGCGTGGCACGCCTAGTGGTGTCACCGTCCTGTAACAGTTGGGCAAGTGCACGAGACGTCATGTTGGCATGTTTACCCAGCCAACATTCTAGATGGCCCAACTCCCCTAGCGCCTTAGCTGCCGCCGCCCAGGGCACGAAGACGGAGGCAGCCACCCTCTTTGAGAAACTCCAGTGATTGACTTCTGATTGGCAATTTTCATCCCAATGGTTAAGTTCTCTTTTTTGACGGGCCTGATTAGAATTTTTCCAGTCTAAAATTTGGGTTTTGCCAGGGGCCATGAGGGTTAACTTGCCTAACGTGCACAGCCCTCCCACAGGACGAGACGGTATCCCAGCCCACACCCGGTCCCCACAGATAAGGAATATACCAGGTGGAAGGGTCAAAGGATAGGCATTCGCTCTGGCTTTCGACGGGGTGGACGGTTTAGTGATGGTACGATTGCACCATTTGCCAAAGTTATAGATGGACCCTTTTAGGGGATACACTCCGTGTCTTTTGATATCTCCAATTCGAGCTCTGTAAGGCTCGTTACCCGTTAGAGTGTATCCGAACTCTACACAAAAATTGGCTGCCGCAGACCCCAAAAGCTCCAATTCTTGGGGCTCGTGTGGTGCATGCTTGAGTGTCTCGAGCCAGGCGTCCCAATCCTTGATTGGGTGGGGACGAAAACCTGCGAGAAGGGTGTCATCCTCTCGCAGGGGGATACCCACTAGGCACGTAGTTAGCGGGTTTTCCGCTGCATCTGTGTTGAGGCATAAACTCTCTTGCTTGAGGGACTTAGCGAGGGTCACCCAAACATTTTCCTTGGGCTGCGGGACTATCCAAGTTCCTGACTCTCGCCACTGAAAGGTTGACATCATCAGCCACAGATAGAACGCGTGGAGAAACTGCATCAGGTAGGGTTTTCTGGTTTTCATGAGGTATCTCTCGATGCTGCAGTAAAAAGACAAATGTCAGAAAAACAGACAGGACTTCAACATCTCTCACCACCCTCGGACCCAAAGTTAATTTTTCTCCCCATGGGATACTAAGGTGAGTAGGGGTAAATGGGAAAGGGAAAGGTAGGATAGGGAAGAGGGGAAGGGGACAGTGAAGGGTCTCGTTCGCTGCTTTGGCTTCCTCGATGTCACTCCTT
The DNA here is from genome assembly GCA_034509425.1 of Eopsaltria australis. Lineage (NCBI taxonomy): Eukaryota > Metazoa > Chordata > Aves > Passeriformes > Petroicidae > Eopsaltria > Eopsaltria australis. Next base: position 23,581 of record JAVTVJ010001612.1, read on the forward strand.
GGGTCTCTCAACTAGTGGAAACGAGTCGATCAGTCAGGTCTCTTTCTTCGCCTCTTCCAGGCGATGGACGGCCCGGAATCGTCACTGTCTTGTCGTGGAGTTTGTTCCAAGTAGGGGTGGATGTTTCTCGCAGGCACCCATCGTGGACCGTCTGGGGAGGAAACACACCCAAACCCTCTCCCCCATACTAACAGTCTCACCGGTCCCTTTATCAACTTGCTTTCCGGATCCTTGAAGAGCACCTTTGGGTTTTCTGCCAATTTCGCTCGAGTAGAATTAATAAAATGCCTAAAGACGGGGGGAGTCGGCTCACTTTCTGAACAATTTAAAAAATTTAGAGTAAACAGAGCCTTACAGAGGCGCTCAATGGGCGACTTGACCTCTGTCTCTCCCCGCTGCTGTTCAAGGATGCGTTTGATGTCCCGGTGTCTTCTTTCTACCAACGCTTGTCCTGTTGGTGAATAGGGAATCCCGGTATGGTGCCTGACTCCCCACTCTTGGACGAACTTTTTAAAATTGGCCGATGTGTAGGCAGGCCCGTTGTCGGTTTTAATCGACGCGGGGACTCCTAACACAGAGAAAGCTAACAAAAGGTGTTTTCTGACATCCCTGGCCTTCTCCCCTGTGTGCAGCGAGGCGAACATCGCGCCGGAGAAGGTATACACGGATACATGCATAAATTTGAGACGCCCGAATGGCGGGTAGTGAGTGACATCCATTTGCCACAGCTCATTCGCATTGAGCCCTCTGGGGTTTACCCCAGAGTTGAACGATGGTATTTGGTGGCTTTGGCAAGAGGGACATGTGGCCACTATTGACCTCGCCTGCTCCAAGGATAGATGAAACATCCTTCGCAGAGCGGAGGCGTTTTGGTGAAAAAATTGGTGGCTAAGGCGAGCCTGTGCGACTGTGTCAGGTGTAGAACACGCCTGCACAGGCATCGCTAGCGCGTCTGCCCTGGCGTTACCTTCCACAATGAAACCAGGAAGGTTTGAATGTGACCTGACATGCATCACAAAGAAAGGATGCTTGCGGTGGGACAGGAGCTGTAATAAAAACGCAAGCAGCCCAAACAATTTCTTGTTCTTAACTTCTCTCAATAGTGAGTGCTCTGCTCTTGAGACAATTCCGGCTACATAGGCCGAATCAGTGACCAAATTAATAGGTCGCTCCTGAAACCTCTCAAACACCCTAACGACGGCTGCCAACTCGGCAATTTGAGGAGAACCCTCAGCTGTCTGCACCTCCTCATCCCACTCAGAGGTGACTGGGTCCTTCCAAGTCAATACAGACTTACAGGAGGATCCAGAGCCATCTGTAAAAACTGTTAAGGCATTTGGAATTGGCTTTTTACTTTGAAGGAAGTTTGGGGCCAAATGGAATTCCGAATTAAATAAATGATGTTTGAGTTTTTGAGGGCCAGTTTTTCCGGAAAAGTTCTCAAGGGCTAATTGCAGACACTCGCTCTCCTGGAAGACACTCTCAAATTGGTCTTTCTTCCAGGGAGTTTGGATGCATGTAAAATCACATCCGGCCAAGGTGCGGAGTCGCTGCCGAGCTTTGGTGACTAGCTCGGCCACCAACTCCTGTGGCCTTGTGATGGTCTTGGATGGTGTATTGGGCAAAAAGACCCATTCCACTATCAGGAGAGGATCTTTTGCTCCCCCATCCCACTGAAAGATTAACCCGTAATATTTAGGCGTCTGCCCCAAAACGGTGAACCTAAAAGGGAGCATCGGGTTAATCCTATGTGATCTCTTGCTAGCTAATGCAGTCAACACTTTACCCACTGCCTCTTCGGCATCCGCAGTCAGTTCGATAGGTGAATCCAAGGTGTGGCCTCCACGCAGCAACTGGAACAGCGGATCTAAGTCGGTGTTCTTGAGTCCCAAAAAGGGACAGATCCAGTTGATCGAGCTGCACAACTGGTGGAGCTCCCTCAAGGTGGATGGTTTCTCTTGAAGTGACATCAGTTGTGGCTCTATGGTGGACTCTGAGATTCGGGATCCTAAGTAGTTCCAGGGCGACGTCCGTTGTGTCTTCTTAAGGTTGATGGTCATCCCCGCGCCTTGAATTGCTTTCACAACCTCGTTCAGCGCAGGCTCTAAGATAACTTGTTCAGGGGCACACACTAAAATATCGTCCATGTAGTGTAGCAGCTTCACCCTAGGGAATGCCTTTCTAATTGGAGAGAGCAGCCCAGAGACATACCACTGGCATATGGAGGGGCTGTTCTTCATGCCCTGCGGGAGTACGAGCCAGTGGTACCTCTTCATGGGCTCCTCTCTGTTTAACAATGGAACAGAGAAGGCGAATTTTGGGGCATCTTCTGGGTGAAGTGGTATGGAAAAAAAGCAGTCTTTAATATCTATGATCACAATGGGCCATCCTCTGGGCAACATAGCGGGTGATGGAAGACCTGGTTGTAAAGGTCCCATTTCCTCCATGACCGCGTTTATGGCTCGCAGGTCATGGAGCAGTCTCCATTCATTAGATTTTGGCTTCTTTAACACAAAGACTGGCGAGTTCCAGGGACTGTGGGATGGAGCAAGCCGACCCTTTTGGAGCTGCTCTTCTACTAGTTGGTGAAGCGCGCTTAACTTTTCACCACGCAGGGGCCACTGCTCTATACGAATAGGTGTTTTGCTGAGCCATCTCAATGGTGGTACAGGAGGCCTCGCGCGCACGGCAGTGGCCCCGACTAGAAATCCCGCAGAGGGATCTCCAGCCGAGCTCCCCATTGATCTAGTAAGTCCCTTCCCCACAGGGTAAACCCTGAGGGTACTATAAATGGTCGGACAGTCCCCACATGTCCATCAGGTCCCTCCACGATGATTTCGGAGATGCTCCTTTTAGCTGAAACAGTGCCTCCCACTCCCCTAAGGGATTCATCCAAGTCCTTTTTGCCCCAGCCAGAGGGCCACTCGGTCTCCGCTATGATAGTGACGTCGGAGCCGGTGTCTAGCATGCCCTGACGACTGGCTGATAGAGTGCCGTTGGTGAGTTTGCACTCCATAAAGGGTTTTTCTCTGCCTACAACCTGAGTCCACAAACAGAAGGGGGTGCGTGTGTCACGGGGAATGTTGTCCGGGAGTACTATCGCTTGGCCCAGCCAAGTTCCCTTGGGTAGGAACCAAGGCGCCATGTTGAGGCTGATGGTAATGCCTAACTGCCGACTGTGATGGTACTCCTTCACCTCTGGGATTACAAAAATTCCAGGGGGTCCCCGCACTGAATCACCTACTATCAAAATTGTCATGGATGTCTCAGGTGCGCCAACTAGGTTCACTGCGATGTGGTGTGGGTCTGTGTGAGTGAGAGGTAAAACATACGAACTCACCACATCGTAGCGTCGGAAGTCCTCAGGTGTGATGGAAGGTGTATCCTGACGTGGTGTGGCAAGCTGATGGAATTGTGTCAGTTTCCTGTAGGATACCGTCGAGGACTTCTGGTCCGTCGGGTCAGCCCTTAATTTGTTGTTTGGGGAGCGCGGCACTGGCCCGCCCTCCTCTCTGCGTTTCCCGACGGCTGGTGGCAGCAGGGGCAGGGATGAGTCTGAGTCTGGTGTCTGGACTCAGTGGATGAAGGTCGATGGTCACCTGTAGGAGACTTGCGACTCAAAGAATGTGAATTAGAGTCTTTCAAAGGAGCGCGACAGTCTCGTGCAAAGTGTCCCAAGTTCCCACAATTGTAGCATGGCCCTTGGGCCGCCATTGCCACAGGTGGCACATTGCGAACCTGTTTGAGCTTTGGTGGCGGTGGTGATTGGACATCGGGATTGGGTTCTGTTGGTTGGAACCGTATTTGCGAGCATCTTTCAGTAATTAACTCGATGGTAGGAGGGGGCTCAAGGGGTAGCAGTTCAATTACTTTACGGCAAGTCTCATTGGCGTTTTCCCTCACTAGCTCTACCAACATCTCTTTTAACATCATCGGGTTAGTGATCACTTTCGCCATAGCTTCCCGAAGGCGATTCACAAATACTACAAACTTTTCTTGCGGCCCTTGTCGAATAGAAGTATAACTTTGAGGGGGTTCAGCGTCAGTGGACAGGTTAAACAGTACAGTTTTGGCCGCTCGCTGTATGTCCTTCAATGCATCTACTGGTATATTAGATGCTTGGTCTCTTGCCTCTATAAACTGTCCTTCCCCCATTAGATGCTCAATCGTTAATGATGATTTATTAGGGTCAGTCTTATATGAAGTTAGCAATTTTTGAAGCTCACGGTTCCACCTCCTCTCCCATATCCAGTAATCAGGCTCAATTAACAGGCTAGTCATTAGCAATTTCAAATCATACGGGACCAATACAGATGTTTCAAAAGTCGCCGTTATAAGACCCTTAAAATATGGAGAGTTCCTGCCGAACTCTTGACTAGCTTTACATATGTCTTTCACCACCCATTGCTGTAGCGGTTCCCACCTAGCACTGCCACGTTGCCTGTTGTAGATGACTGGAGCGGCTAATGGCAAAGCCATTGCCGGCACCGGTGATGAGGGAGGCTCGATTGAGCACGCCTCAGCCCCCCTTTGTTTTTGTCCCGGACCGTGGGAACCGGAATCCCGACCGTGGGAAACCGGAAGAGGGGCGGCGGCTTCACTAGGAGGGGTGGGTGGAGGGGCAGGCGCCGTGACGGAGGGGGCGAGGTTGGGAGGGGGGACGGGTCTAGGCGGGACGGGAGGAGGGACAAGGGGCGGATCCACCGTATAGGAGGTGGGACGTCCTAAGGGGCGGGGGACCTCGTGGGCGGGTTCGGGGAGGGGACCCGACATGGTTACATCATCAGCCGCTGGGGGAGGGACCGACGCGTAATCACGCGACCGGGGGTGGGTGGAGTAAGGGGTGGGGTGAGGGGGCTGAGGGGCGGGAAGGAAGGGATTCGCGCCTTTTCGCCACGCGCGCGCGCCTAAATCATACTCAGTGCCGCATTGCGGCAAGGTCGTCGATCCGCCATCTTGTGGCGCATCAAGAAAATCGC
>JAVTVJ010001613.1:0-17209 GCA_034509425.1 Eopsaltria australis
TGCCAGTTGGTTTTTTTCCACTGCTGTAGCCATCTCTATAGGACATTAGCTACTATCCAGGAGTTAGTATAGACATAGAGTATGGGCCACTTTTCTCTCTCAGTAATCTCTAGGGCTAGTTGGATGGCTTTCACCTCTGCAAACTGGCTTGATTCACCTTCCCCTTCAGCAGTCTCAATGACTTGTCGTGTGGGATTCCACACAGCAGCTTTCTACCTCCGATGGTTTCCTGTCACTCGACAGGATCCATCAGTAATAAAGCATATTTTCCTTCGTTTTCTGGTAACTCGTTATATGGTGGTGTTTCTTGGGCACGAGTCACCTTCTCAGACAGTGCTCCAAAATCTCTGGCTTCTGGCCAACTCAAAATCTCTTCTAGGATTCCTGGGAAGTTGGGTTTTCCCATTCAGGCTCGTTGTGTAATTAAGGCCACCCACTTACTCCATGTAGCACTGGTTGCATGATGCACGGAGGGAATGTTTCCTTTGAACATCCAGTGTAGGACAGGCAATCGTGGTGCCAAGAGGAGACATGCTTCTGTCTCAACAACTTCTGAGGCTGCTCGAACCTCCTCATAAGCCGCTAGTATTTCTTTTTCAGTTGGAGTATAGTGGGCTTCTGATCCTCGGTAACTCCTGCTCTAGAATTTTAATGGCTGACCTCGGGTTTCTCCTGCGGTCCTCTGCCAGAGGCTCCAGGTGAGGTCCTGCTCTCCAGCTGCAGTGTAGAGTATATTTTGTACATCTGGTCCTGTCCGAACAGGCCCAAGAGCCACCGCACGAGCTATTTCTTGTTTGATTTGCTCAAAGGCCTGTTTCTGCTCAGGGCCCCACTTGAAGTCATTCTTCTTCCGGGTCACTCGATAGAGGGGGCCCACAAGTTGACTATAGCCGGGAATGTGCATTCTCCAGAATCCTACAAGGCCCAGGAAAGCTTGTGTTTCCTTCTTATTAACTGGTGGAGACATACTGGCAATTTTGTGAATGTAGTGGTTTGAGTTCGCCTATTCAGGTTTGTGGCTAAATGCTAGCACACTTACTTAAATTTACTTGATTGCTTGTTGTGAGATGAGGATTAGGAGTAGGCAAAGCAGGCTCAAACTTTATAAAGTACAAAGAAGTTTTATTAATATACCTAAGACAAAGGGAAAAGGAAAGAGGAAAAAAAAAACCCAAGAAAAACCAGAACAAACTCCTCCAGACCACCAAACAAACTCCAAACCAGACCACCCCTCCTTCCCCCACCTCTCCATTTCATTCTCCCTTACAACATACAAAAGACAACACTTCGACCCCCAGTCAGTTTACCACCTCAGAAACAGCTCTTGTTCCAGTTCACTTAGGGAAGAGAAGTTTCTTTTGCTGACACCATGGATTTTCTGTAAGAAAAATACAGTTTTTATGGGTCTTCTGCCTCACCATTAGCCGCCGCCCGGAGCCAAGTCCAGCTTAATGGTGGTTCCCTCCCACACCAGTAGCCTTCTTACAGCCACTATAGTAGGTTATGAACAGTCTACAGGGTACCTGTTTTAAGGATGCCCAGTTCAATTGCAGCAACAAAGAAAATCCCTTCTTCTGTGCTTAGCAACACAGGTTCTCCTGACAACTCAAGTTCTCTGGCATTCTCCCCGGGACCAGGGCTCTGGGTCACAGCCTCTCCTCTCTCTTAGTTCTAGTTTTTCATCAGGCTGTACTTTTTCAACACTTACTTGTCTGTACTTAGGTATTTCAGTTCATTGGCTGCAATAAGAACCTCACATCCCCCTTTGGACTATATCTTCATCTATTACAGAGAATTTATTAGCTCAGTCCCCAACCATGGTTCTCTAAAAGACTTTTCAGCTTCACTCTTGAAGCATCTTCCCATGCACCTCCTTGTGAGTATCAGTTCTGCTTTCCTCACTGACTGTAAAGTCTCTGCGCTGCACTATGTAGGTGTCCTCACTCGTTCCTCTCTCTGCGAGGAAGGATGGGTGTCTGTGAGTTTAGTCCAGGCATGGAGAGAGTTAATCTCTGTCTCTCTCTCTCTGGCAGTGTGAGGATCACGTGCTCTTTGCCGGGCTGTTTGAACCGGCCCGAGCTGGATGGAGTCCGGCCCGGTCCTTGCTTGGCCTGGAGCAGGGCCTGGCTCTCCCTCTCGTGTAGCTGACACACTGGCTGAGCTGGATCTGCTGAAGATTCCAGCCGTTCCTCCCCCATGCCCGGCTGCAGCGGCACGGCCGCTCCAAACTTCCCTCCCCACCTCACCCCCCCTTGGGAAGGAGGCGGGGGGGAGGAGGGCTTGGGCCTTACCAGCGAGAGAAGCAGGAGCTGCTCCTCTCTACACAGCAGCAGCAGGTCCAAAGAGGAAGAGCTTCAGAGAGTCTCTGCTTATATATGGTTTTTTCCTCGAAGGCGGATCAACTTTTTAATTGGTTCACTTACATATCAATCCTTAAAACTATCTGATTATTGGCTCTCTCTCCCAGGAAGGAAGTTGTATTCCTTCCTGCAGCACAGATCACTTCCTAGATTTTGACCCCTCCGGCCTAACCCAGGACAGTCAACCACCTCTGTAGGCACATGATGGCGCCCATCCTGCCATTTTATTCCTAGAAACTGGATCTCCTGTGCAGGTCCCTTCACCTTACTTTGTTTTATGGCAAGACCAGCTTTCAGAAGAATTTGGATTATTTTCTTCCCTTTTTCAAAAACTTCTCCTGCTGTATCACCCCACACAATGATATCATCAATATATTGCAGGTGTTCTGGAGCTCTACCCTGTTCCAGGGCAGCCTGGATCAGGCCATGGCAGATGGTGGGGCTGTGTCTCCACCCCTGGGGCAGTCGGTTCCAGGTGTACTGGACACCCCTCCAAGTGAAAGCAAATTGTGGCCTGCACTCTGCCACCAGAGGGATTGAGAAAAATGCATTAGCTATGTCAATCGTGGCATACCATTTGGCTGCTTTTGACTCTAGCTCATATTGGAGGTCCAACATGTCTGGCACGGCAGCACTTAGAGGTGGTGTGACTTCATTCAGGCCCCGATAGTCCACTGTCAGCCGCCATTCCCCATTTGACTTCCGCACTGGCCATATGGGGCTGTTGAAGGGTGAGCGGGTCCTGCTGATAACTCCTTGGCTCTCCAGTTGACGAATTAGTTCATGGATAGGAGTCACGGAGTCCCGGTTGGTACGATACTGCCTCCGGTGCACTGTCCTGGTAGCAATCGGTACTTGCTGATCTTCCACCTGCAGCAATCCTACGATGAAGGGATCTTCTGAGAGGCCAGGCAGGGTGGATAACTGTTTGATCTTCTCTGTATTCACCGCAGCTATGCCAAAGGCCCATTGATATCCTTTTGGATCCTTAAAATACCCTCTCCTGAGGTAGTCGATGCCAAGGATACAAGGGGCTTCTGGGCCAGTCACAATTGGGTGCCTTTGCCATCTGTCCCCTGTTAAGCTCACCTCAGCTCTTACTACCGACAACTCCTGGCACCCCCCTGTCATTCCAGAGATCCAGATGGCTTCTGCACTCTTGTGCCTTGATGGCATCAGTGTACACTGTGCACCGGTGTCCACTAAAGCTTTGTACTTCTGTGGATCTGATGTGCCAGGCCATCGAATCCACACCGTCCAGTATACCCGGTCATCCCTTTCCTCCTCCTGGCCGGAGGCAGGGACCCTCTATTCCTGTTCCTGGTCAGAGTATTCACTGTCTGACCTTTGTGATGCCAAATCAGAAGTTCCCTCCTCAGGACTGTAGAAAACAGTTTTAGTTTTCTTATATCTGGGAAATCGCTGATTGTCTTCTGGTCTTTCTGTGGTAACTACACTGACAGTCTTCTTGGGTGGCCCCTTCTTAACAGGTCTCTTCCCCCTCAGTTCTTGGACCCGGGCGCTCAGCTTAGAGGTGGATTCACCATCCCATTTTCTCATGTCCTCTCCGTGCTCACACAGAAAAAAACAGAGCTCGTTACGTGGCCTGTTCTTGGGGATTCCTTTCCCTCTGACTGGGGTTGGAGAGGAGCGATCTCTTGGGCTGCCTCTAAAAGTTGGGGTGGTGGCTCACAGGGATGAGGGAGCACCCAGAGTTTCTGCTACATTTTGGAGCCAGGAGGACGCCAACTCTACAGTTGGTGTATCCATTTGTGGATAGTAAAGTGCCACCAAGCTGCTGGAATATGATGCCGGGACGCCTTGAACCACCTTCCTCCACATGGCAAGTGTACAAGGGACATCCTCTGGATCTATGGTGATGCTATCATCCTTTAGATCACTATAGACAATTTCCAGCACTGCTAATTCTCTCAAGTACTGGATACCTTCATCCACATTGGTCCACTTCCCTGGGGATTTTACAAGATCTTCCTTAAAAGGATATCTTGCCTTCACACTTGAAAGAAGCCGTCTCCAGAGGCTACAAGTTGCTCCTTTCTTTGCAAGTCCTCTTTCAATTTCCCGATCCCTAGCAAGGGATCCCAGCTGTTGGGCTTCATGACCTTCTAACTGCTGACTATTGGCCCCATTATCCCAGCATCGCAGCAGCCATGCAGGGATCCTCTCACCTGACTGGCGGCTGTAATCCTTTCGCAGGTCTCGAAGTTCGGATAGGGTCAGGGACCGAGTAACTTCCGTTTCCTGTTTAATCTGCCTCACTCCCTTCGATTCCTTTGCCGAGGGACCTGCCTCTTGATCTAGCCCCACCTCTTCTTCCTCTTCTTCTTCTTCCCTTACTAATCGGCAGCTTGGGCCTGAAACTTGCCTTGTCCATTTTTTTTTTCACTACTGGGGCAATTACTGTAGTTGTTGTGGTTTGGGTTCCTATCTCAGACATAGTTGTTATGGTTTGTATCCCTGCCTCAGCCACAGCTGTAGTTTGTGTTCCTGTCTCAGCTATAGTGTCCTCAGACACAGTTTGAGTTCCTGCCTCAACCACAGTCCTCTGAGAATATTGAACAGAGGCCCGGTAGGCCCAGGCCAGCCCCCAGTACAGGGCAAGAAGCTGCTCGCATTCCTGGGAGTAAACGAGGCACCCCTCTGTCAGCCAACGGGCCAGTTTGTTAGGGTTATTTACCTCTTCAGGAGTAAACTCCCAGGCAACGGGAGGTGATAACTGCCCTAGGAACCTGCCCAAATCCCTCCATACACCTTTCCACCCAGGAACTGGGTACCTCAGGGCAGATTTTAACAGCTCCTCACCCAAGGGTCGTTTCCTTCTGTACCAGGGAGATGACAATTTCCATGAATTCCATAAGGTAACAACAGTGTTGGCTAATATTATTAATAATATCAGGAAGCTTATATAAGTGTTGGCGATAATCACGGGAGCCTGCAGTAAAAGATCATCCATACTCAAATTCACCCAGGGCAGAGACAAGGAGTTATATTCATTCACAGTCATTGTTTCAACATGTTCCCAAACTTAGCAAAACAAAGATAAGCAGTGTGGCAGCTGAAGGCCATATGCCACACAGGAGTTTACTACTTGAGAGCTGCTATTGGTAATTACTAGAGCATGCAATATATGTGTATATATATAAAACTGCCTTTATCTCGCCCCACGTTCGGGCGCCAAAAGAGACTGTCGTGGGTTGACCCCGGCTAGGTGCCAGGTGCCCACTCAGTCACTCTATCACTCCCTCTCCCACTGGGAGAGGGGAGAAAATAATATTGAAAAAACTACCAGGGTAAGAAAAGGCAGTTTTATTACAGCAGGGGGAAAAAAAATAGAACGAGCAAGCTGAGAGTTGTGCGTGCAAGAGCAGAGGGGGTAACAATCAATCTGTACTTCCCATCAGTAGCGATGTCCGGACACTTTCTGGGAAGCAGGGCTTCAGCACGCGTGACGGTTGTTCAAGAAGGCAAACATGGATGGAGTCCTGAGTGCCTCCTCCTCCTCCTCTCTTCCTTCCCTTATATATCTGAGCTGATGTCATATGGTATGGAATATCCCTTTGGCTGACTGGGGTCAGCTGGCCTGCTTGTGTCCCCTCCCAGGATCTTGCCCACACCCATCCCCTTCGGTGTGGGGAAGGAATGTCAGAGGGACAGCACTGCTTGGCAGTAGCCAAAACACTGCTCTGTTATCAACGCCAGCTACCAAAGCAAAGCACAGCACTGTAAGGGCTGTGAGCTTTACCCCAGTCAGACCCAATACAGGTACCAATACTCAACTAATAAGTAATCTTCAAAGAGGCTTATGTGAAGTCTATAAAAGGTAGGATGTCTGAATTCCAAAATCTATTTGGCTGTACATATATAAGGGTAGACCATTTTTCCCAACCAAGGGCAAAAATGGTACATGAAATATGACATGAGCTTTAAACAGTGAGTTAAGAAGATTGTCCTAGATAATTACTAACAAGAAGATTTGCATTATCTGAGTAATCTGATGCATCAGGCAGTATTAGTTCTCTCGTCTTGTGGAATGCTGTACAACATTCTTTACTTATGCTTCCCAAAATGTTTCCTGTTTAACAGGTAATGTTGCTAGTAAGTTTTGAAGGCAGAATAAATGCTTATTATTAATGTAGTACATAGCTCAATGACAAAAATCAGCTGATACAACAGAAGTCTATAAACTTCTCTATGAAATACTATATATATGTCTGTGACATTCTTACACCCCACTTAATTATCTGAATTCCACTGCTCAGTTGTTCTGACTAAATTAAGTAATATATGAAAATTATATGTGCCTTGTGTGTAAAGCTTTGGAGGATTGTGTCCTAGAATATCAGTACACAATTAGAGATGATCCCCTTCAGTTAGTGATTTATCTCATTCTCTCAAAGTGGGATGGATCACCCTCTGGAGGTGACTACTGCTCTTCAGTGACCACAGAGGGTACCTAGATCACCAGATGAAATGTGGTTTTCCTCATATTAACCCCAAAACCATGGCCTAGATTTCCAAGTTTCTCACCAGTTATTCAGGCAGAAGCTCCTTTGCTGTGGACTCTCCTTGCACAGGTAGATTTTCAATTTGTTCAGACACTGTGCAGTTTTGAGGACAGGTTTTACAAATTCTGCATGTTTTCTTTGTACAGCTGAAATAAATATTTTGCTCAGCACTCTACACTCATATCTTCATCCATCTTGCAAACTCTCACACTTACCACAGTATGTCTTAACCATTTTTTTCATCTGATATATGGAAGTAATTCTATAGAAACCTTTATTCATCATCATTTCACACAATTCCCATCGCTAATGCAAATTTGTTACATCAATATCTTGAACTAGGACACTTATGTCCCAAACAATTTTTCTTATGCAAAATAAATTAATTTATTGTTGACATTAAGGTTTTTCATGTGTCTCTCATTTGAGAGCTCCTTCATTACACATTACTTCATACATTACAGTATATTATAGTTCAAATGGAGGCTGACTGGTGTTATACCAACTGAGGAATATAACCTATACACAAGAGTCAGGGATGGAGATTTATTTGTTCAGGGGTGAATGTGGATGAGTGAATAAATACCTTGCAGATATGAAGGTATTTGTATGTCTGTATACTGCAGATTTACCTCCCTGAAAATGATGGAAATAAAGCACACCCCAGAAAGGAATAAATACCAAATGCTATTATGCTAAATAAGATCTTCTTTTTCCTTCTCTATAGATAGCAAATATTTTAACAGTGAAGATAATATGCTGAGCATGGCCAATAGGAGTTTGCTTTCTTTTCGATGGCAAGCAAGGTTTCAGGAGGAACCTGATGACAGTGGGAGAGCTCCTAAGGTTTCTAGACAGGACAGCTTGCACAAACACAGCCTCTCTATATAGCCTGGGAACGACTTGAGATTCCTCACCCTTTCTTTTTGGAGGAAATGACAATTGCCAGGAAGAACAATGCCGATAAACACCAGTGCCTAGAGCCTGAGTAACTCAGGTAAACACAGAGCTTCCTGACACGATGAAAACCACTGGGCACTTCTTTCAAGTCATTCTTCTTATACAGTGTCAGACGTGAGTGTTTAAACAGTCAGCATTTCCTCAGTGAAATACTTACTCTTTTTGTTGATTAGCCTGGTTGATTGCTATGCTTTCATGATTAATCCTAAATGTGGGATTCTGAACACCTCTTTGAACAGTCTAGTGCAAAATGGCATCTGATTTGGGAATAGGCCTTGGGACATTTTACAATATCAACCTACTTTTCATATACAGTTTCTTAAAATCCCATGGATTTTAAGTTTATGTTAGAAGTCCAAATTCATGCTGAGAAAGAGTGAAGCAGTAGTCAAGGGCAGAAGAAAGAAGAGTATGTCTACTGACATTACACACATTTAAATGGAGCAGTGAGTTTGAGCCCTGGTAATGCACTCAGCCTCTTGGTCCTTGATCACTCAGACTAGAAACTTTGCCTGAATAAACTGTTGCTCTACCATCATGCATCTGAGTTTGAAAAGCAGGTGTGTGGATGTAGCAGGGTAAATACAGCCCTGGTGCTTACATGGCAGTGTGCTGAGACTTGACTGAGGCACCTACCTGGAGCCGGGAATCATTACTAAGTTTGGACTCAAGAAAAAAGTCCATCTCCTTTATTTCTGACCCTCTCTTGTCCACAAGCCCTGTAAACCACTTCTTTAATACTCAGTCTTCCAGAACAGGTTTTATGTTGGCCTTCTGCATGGGAGAGTGATTTTTGTTCCTAATTTTTGGTAGCCAGAAATATGGACTCTGTCACTATCAAGGAAAGCCTGACAAAAATTTACATGATTACTAAATAAAGATATTGAAGATATAGTTTGGAATTGATGCAAAAGGCACAGAATGCATAACAGGTAGTATGTTGGCCATTAGCCACTAAAATGCAATTGTCTAGTCTAATTGATACTAAGGTAAAGAGTATTATTTCCATTCTGTCCAAGTTCCTCTATGGTGCTGACATCTGGGAGCCCAAACTTTATTTCTGGGATGGTACAGAAGATTTATAACATTGGGAATGGATTAAAACCCTGACATTATAGCAAAGTGCAAACTTCAGTCATGTCAGGAAACCGCTAATCATAATATTAACCATCTAGTCTTTATATACCAGAAAGTAAAAACAAGTACAGAGGTGACCAACAGATAAATGAGGTGTTTCTTAAAAAGTTATGAACTCAACAGCACAGATCTAGAAAGTGGAATTCCTTTTTGTCTTTTTTGTAATACATTATGGCTTACAATGGCTATGCTATTGCCCTTGGTGTATTTGGCTGCCCCCTCATTATTTTTCACATATCCTATTAACAGATTATTTAAGAGCCAGTTATGTGCTAGCTTCCTTCCCTATCTTCAAAGGTCCCTTCTATAGTATGCAGCCATAGGAATAATTTCTCAGTTTGTCTAGTTGTCATACCTCATTTTTTTCTTTCAGCTTTGTGATCATAACAATGACAGGGCTGTCTTCTTGCCAAACCATCTGCCAGAAATCATTCACGGTATTAATCATGGGTCCCTGAGTTGCAATGAAAGCCTTCTCTTTACCTCCATATCCCTGGTTTAGAAACAGACACAAAAGCATTTACTTTAAATTCATGTGATCAATCAATATTGCAGGTGAATAAACGAGCAGAAAGAGTAGAAAAATTAATCTGAAATTAAAAGAAATAAATATTTGAACTGAAAGAAGTTACAACTAACAGTAGAGCAGATCCGAAATTTTTCAGTAAAACAGTTTTTTTCTCTGGAAACTACTTATTTGATGAACTTAGATGGTCCTGAGAATAAAACAATTCCTCTCAAATTTCCCTGCTTACTTGGCTTTTTTTAGCTAACTCCATTCTTCAAGTTATTGGGACTTTCCTCATCCAGTGGTACTTTAATCTATAATTTAAATTGCAGCAGTGTTTACAAGATAGTTTATAGTCAACAAACCACAGAAGAGAAAATAAGAACTATAAAACTGGTATCTACAAAGATTCATGACAGGAAAAAACTTTAAAATACATGATTTCTTGTGGAGTCAAAGACTCTGCTATACATGTTTTCTAAGGGAGAAGAGCCTTTATGAGACTTTATAGGAGGGACAACATATATAGGGAGTATAGGGACTCCCGAGACACACGAGTGTTCAGGAGGGGAGCAGAAGAGAGGGAAAGACAAGAAGAAATGGGAAAAACAAGACACGCATTCTTATTTTTTGGGTGAAAAGGAGAAATTATGAGTTTGTGCAGTGACAGGGTGCCCAAAAGTAATGCAGGAGAGAGCCTGGCAATGTCTGAAGGGAATGAGTGAATGGAGAACAGTTGGAGGTGGTGTGGGAGCCTCTAGCCTTGGGTCTTCCTTTTGGGAGCCTTTCTCCCTGACAGCTGTTACTCATTGCATGAACCAGTGGGATAATCCTCAGCTGGCACAAACTGTCCTCCTGCCACACCATCTGCCTGAACATAATTTGTCCAAGACAGGTCTGTCAGGGCCCCAGCAAGCCCAATGATTTTGTATGCATGGATGTGAAATTTCATTTCATTGCTGGGTTGCATTTTTTTTCCACAGTTGCTGACAGTTCAACTGGTGTTAGTAGCAGGAGGAATAACCATATGTGGGCATGAAGGGTGGTGGCATAGGGAAATCTCAGAGGACTCAACATATGGCCTGGCTTTTGGAAGAGTTGCTCTCCAAATAGAACTGCTCTTCTTAGTTGCATGATGATGTCTTCATAAGAAATGCTGATAGTACAGGATGCAAAATGAGGCATGGTGCTGCGTACCTACATATTAATGTACTGTTAATTAAAGAAGCAACATCATTGTAGAGCTCTGTGGCCAAATTTCCATTGCACTATTACCTTTATTCCAGTTGAGGGTCTGGATAATAACTCTAAAGAAAATATTTAATTTTGCATGTAGAGGACTACACTCCTAAAATATGATTGAAGTAGTTTCTTTGTAGTCTATTTAGCATATACTCTGTCATGAGTTCAAGACAGCTCTGTCTGTGGGTGTGTGTGATCAAAGACTATAATATACCTGGCACTTAGAAATATTGCTTTCCAACAGGGTTCATGCTGGTTAAGTCATTGTGTCATGTCACCAGCATAGGGAATAAAATGTGAAGGGCTGTGTTGTGGGCACATGTGTATACTTAACGTGTTTGTTTATGTTCCTTTTCACTAACTTGTTACAGTATTTATTTAATTACTTAACTTGATTTCAGGACTATCAATTGGTATATAGAAAATATTGTTATCTGTCACTGTTAAAAGGTAACCCTCTCTTCTTTACTATAAGGCAGTAGGTCAATATGAAACAGTAAATACCAAAGTAAACAGATAGTAATGCATGTGTTTCTTAATGTTTTTTATAAACTACTTGATAAATTTTTTTTATTACAACCATTTCTGTACATTCATGGCTATGTGGTCTTTGCTAGAAATGGCTCATGAAACTATTTCTATCACACACATGTAGACAAAAAGATTTGGAATTATCAATGAAGATGGGTAGGAATAAAATAAGTGGCACCTTGGCAAAGCCAGCTATTCACATGGCAAATAAAATATTTTCTCAAAAGTACATGAAGAGTGTACATTTACTTACCCTAATGTAGTTAGCATTTATGTAGGTACTCAAGGAGTCAGATGGATTTTTTTGTTTGAAATACACTCTGCTTAGAGGATCTAAGAGCACTAGGAAGATGGAAATTAATAAGAAAACCCATAGTTGGAAGATTTCTAAAGAGAATCTAAGACTTTCTGAAGGAAAAAACCTACTGTTATTTGGGGTTGTCAAGCAGTAAAGAATTATGCACCGAATTCTTCCCTCTGCAAAGGATTATCACATGTAACTAAGGCACCCCTGTACTGCACAATGCTGGGCTGTGCAGAACCATCTCAGTGAGCTGAGTAATGTCATACCATTTTGGAATTAAAGCCAGTATATTCTCAGGTGTACAGTGTAACAGAAAGGAGGAAGCAGACGGGGAGTGAGATGCCCATGTTGTGGCTGTCTAGGGACACACAAAAGCGTGACTTTCTTCACACTTTTTCTGAAAAAATATTCTACCATTAACAAAATGATATGGAAATATTTCTATGCTGAAAAAATCTTTTCTTCTGGCAATTTGATTAAAAACTTAGTTATATTCAGCAGGATATTTGACAGTATACAGACACCTATTGGTTTGGAAATAGTCTCTGGATAGCTCCTTTGCTGAGTGCAATCTAGGAGATGTGCATTAAAGATACATACATGGGCACTGAGCTGGAAAGAGATTAAAAAAACACTGTTTAGTGTGTGGTCCTGCTGTTTGCACAAAAAAATATGTAGCTTATATATATACATATGCTGCAGCAAAACCTAATATTTTCAGAGTTGCTTTTGGATTTCTTTTGCGACTTTTCATCCTGTTCGTAAGAACATGATAAAACCTTTGCAAATGAGGAGGGATGATCCCAAACATACTTTATGTCCTTTTCCCACTCAAGGTCACAGGAGCACCTTGGACAGGAGTGGAGCGTGGCAGCTGTGGAAGTTACCTCCAAGACTCCAGGGGTTGTAGAAGACCAAGAAGAGAAGAAAGGACTTTGGTGGAGGACTTCCAAGACTGCTAAGCTCCCCCCGGGGACTGAAGTGACCATGGTTTAGCTCAGGGCAAACTTACTTGGTTACTAGTTATGTCTATCATCTCTCCCCTTCTAGAAGGTTCCCTGTTACTGGATAGTTGATTTACTGTTACTTCTTACCTCCTCCTTTCTCCCCCTTCCATTGGACTTGTTCCCTGATCCTGCTCTTGTTCCTCCCCTGGACCCTCAGCTGATTGGTTAGTACGTGTCCCTCATAAGAGGGTCTCAGAGAGTATTCAGGGCTTTTGGTCCCTGGATTCCCTCTATGCTGGACTTCCTGCAATAAAGCCACACAGAATTCATCCATACCAGAAATCCCTCTCGCTTTATTTCTACTTCAGCAGCTAGCGATCGCAGCTCCTCGCTCCCGGCGCGTCACCCTGCCGGGCGAGCAGCTTCACTGGCCAGTGTCTAAGTGACGCTGCCAGAGTGCCCCGTCAGGACAGGGACACTTCTGGAACGTGGCCAGCTGGAGGCTGTCTGGAATCTGGGCTGGACACCGACAGCTAGCAACAGGCTGGCGCCTGAACACGGACCTGAAGTCTACTCAGGTTGCTGAGAAGCGTCCCTGTCCACTAATGGTGTTCAGGAGTCTGCTTCTGGTGGGTCAGCTCCCCCAAAGGAATGCTAAGTTTTATTAGCACTTTCGGAAGGGGCGTCCGGCAAACCTCTTCAGGATCGGAAGGGTCCACCCAGGAAGAAACAAAAGAGGACCGGGCGACTGAAGACCTTTGTCTCTGGATTTTACTTTCGCCTCCGGGAGCGGCTGGTTGGAGCCAGGATCGGCAACGGGGTCAAAGAGGGTCCACTCAGTTCATGTAAGTGCCGACCGCTCCGGGGCACCCTTTTGCTTGCGCTTTTGTGTTGCGCTATTAGTCCAGGGCAAGGGGAAATATTCAGAATGGGAATTAAATTGTCCCGCCCTGAACGAGAGGTATATCTCCAAGTTAAAAGCATCCTAAGGTCTGGGAATGGGGTTTTCTGTAAGAAGCTCTTAAAGCGGTTTGTTAAGTGGGCTTTTCTTCATTTACCCTCAGTTTCCGTTTCCTCGCTTAAATCACTGGGGTTTTGGGACCGAACCGGAGAAAGGTTCAGGAGCATTGCTCGGACGGGGGATGATTCCGTATGGGAATTTTTTCCTGTATTGATTTTAATTTGTGAAGTTTTAGAAGAGAAGGGGAAAAGCCCAGGGACGCCTTGGCGGCGTACCCCATCTGCCCCTACTCCATGTCCCCCGTACCCTTCCGACCCGCAGCGGGGTGAACCGGGTGGAGTAACCCACCAAAACGCGCAGGGCTGCTGCCGACTCCCTGATTTCCCCCAATTCCCTCTGTCACCCTGCCGCTGTGGGCCTGATCACCCCACAGCGGACTTTCCCTCAACCCTTCTCCCTATGCCTGAATACCCGATTGCGCCCTCCCCAGCTATACAGTTGGCTTGCGTAATGCCGGCCACATGACAGGCTGCGGTGCAGTTGGCTTGCGAAATAGTGGCGCGAGTCAAGATGGCACCGGCCACGCGGCGAGCTGCGCTGCAGGCGCGAGTCAAAATGGAGCCAACCGCATGTCAAGCTGTGCTGCAGCCTACCGTCATTGAGCAGGTGCGCCCGCCCCGACAGCTGACCCCTCCCCATGCTCCTCCCGTGTCCCTCCCACTATGGCGAATGGTTCTCCGTCGGGTTCGTCCCCCTTGTCGATGGGTGTAACCGCGTCGGGCCCCTCCCCTCCCACCGAGAACCTCCCTCCAGCCAAGACTGCAGTTGCCACTCCTGAGCGCGAGGTTGCCGCCCCCTCCACCAGCGGCCCCTCCCCAAGTCTACACCCACCTCAGGTTTCCCACACCCCCCCCTCCCCCCTCCGATTTCCATGGTCTGGAACCCGGAAGAGGGAAGGTTGGGGCCTGCAATGTTACCGGGGAAGGGGAATTCTTTGCTGCTCTGGGAACTCACAATCAGCAAGGGGCAAACCCTAGATGGGAGCCTTTTCCATATAACCATCTCCGGGAGTTGTGCAAGGTTTCTAAAGAATTCGGGAGAGAGTCATCCTATCTTAAAAGCGTGTTAAATGCCACATTCACTACAGATGTAATGGTGCCATCTGATATAAAGACTGTGATGGCAAGCCTGTTATCTGATGCCCAGTTCTGGCTCTGGGAGAGATCGTGGCGCCGGCATTTGAAAGAACTATTAGAGACTTATAAAGCTAATCAACAAACTGCCTTCCTCACCTTGAATCATCTTTGCGGGGAGGGAGATATGGAGAAGCCACAAGATCAGGCAGCCAATATACCAGTTGAGGTTTTGAATCATATTAAAAACGCAGCTAAAAGGGCTCTATTTTGCTTGCCCTCCCCCACTGCCCCTTCAGAAGGTTATGCGGTAATCAGGCAGGGGCCTGAAGAGAACTTTGTGGACTTAGTGGATAGATTGAAGGAGGCAATGGGAAAACGGGTCGAGGACCCAAAGATGCAAAAGGAACTATTAAGATCCTTAGCTAAGGAAAATGCAATTGCAGAGTGTAAAAGGGTCCTCAGAGCCTTGCTGCCTGATCCAAAGCCTACCATCAAGCAGATGGTTGAGGCTTGCGCTGAGGTAATGCCTGACCAACCAGACCCTCCCCCTCAGCGCCCTTTATTTAAAGGACCGCAGAGGAAGACCATAGGTACTACTGTTATAGCAGACTCTAACAGAGACACTCGTAAATGCTTTAACTGTGGTTCCCCTCACCATTTTGCAAAGAACTGTCTCAAGCCTTGAAAAACTAACCACCCTTCCAAGCTGCTTGCAGGTCCTGGGACAATGCCCTGCCCCTGCTTGCAACAACACCAGCAGGGAAACGGACAAGGGAGTGCAGATCAGCACCATGCAAAGACAACAAATTGAGTGCTTCAGCCACGGATCCAACTGCCATGTCATCTGCGGAATAGCAGGGACAGCAGGGACCAACGGACAAACTGGCTACGCGTCTGGACTTGGTGAGTGCGACTGCACACCACCTCACAAAAACTACATTCCAACAAATCAAGGTTTCCCTCTGGGGAACCATTGAGACTCAGACTGACATTTTAGTTGTGGGCAACTTGTTGAGAGGGCCACCAGAATTATTTGTGCTACCGGAAATTCACACCGCCTCCCCAGGGAGAAATCTCAACATTACAGTCACCTGCACGAGCACTCCCTGGTTTATTCCACAAGGGACTTGGGTAGCACAAGCAATCGTGATACCTAGAGACTTCCCCTGGCACCAGCGAACACCAACTGTATGCTGGGCCGAGGTGGTTGGGACAGACAAACCAACACTTAGTTGTAAATTGACCAATGTAAAGGCCACTGCTCATTTGGATGGGATGATAGGCACAGGAGCAGATGTTACCATCATCTCCAAGGCAGAATGGCCGCCGCAATGGGGTCCGAGGCCTTCAGCGGGGAGAGTTTCTGGTATCAGGGGAACAGCTCCTTCAATGAGGAGCATGAACAACATCATGATAGAGGGACCTGATGGGCACACGGCATCCATCAAGCCGTTTGTTGTCCCATCAGGATTCACTCTATGGGGCAGGGATCTCTTGTCACAGTGGGGGACTCAGCTGGAAATTCCACCTCCAGCTCGGAATTTTTAGTTGGGGCCACTGAGGGGTGCACCACCCCGGCCCTAACGTGGAAGACCGATAAGCCAATGAAAGTGGAACAGTGGCCCCTAACTACGGAAAAATTAGGTGCCCTCGAGTCCCTCGTGGAGGAACAACTGTCCAAGGGCAACATCGTCCCATCTGATAGCCCTTGGAAATCCCGTGTCTTTGTAATTCGGAAACCAGGCAAAGACAGGTGGAGGCTCATTGACGATCTGCAGGAGACAAACAAGGTGATAGAGGAAATGGGTCCCTTACAGCCAGGCCTACCATCGCCCTCAATGCTCCCCCATGGATGGCCCCTTGCAGTCACTGACATCAAAGACTGTTTTTTCAGTATACCTCTCAACCCCCGCGATGCCTCCCGTTTTGCTATTTCTGTCCCTTCTATCAATCGAGAGGCACCTATGTGGCGTTACCATTGGTGAGTCCTTCACCAGGGAATGCGTAATTACCCAATCCTGTGCCAGTGGTACGTTGCAAGGATGCTATCACCTATCCGGAAGGCTTTCCCTAAAGCGATCATCCTTCATTATATGGATGATATCTTGATTTGTGCCCCTCAAAAAGACTATTTGGACACTACCCTGAAAAAGACTGTAGCAGCCATTGAACACGCCGGAATGGAGATAAACCCTGAGAAGATCCAGCACACCTGCCCTTGGTCATACCTTGGCATCCGCATCAGCGAAAGGACCGTTGCATCCAGCAGCTCATCATCCAGGATGACCCCAAAACCCTGCGGGACCTCCACTAGCTCTGTGGGTCCATCAACTGGGTTTGTCCTCTGCTGGGGCTGACGACAGCCGACCTAGCCCCCCTGTTCCAGATTTTGAAGCGCGGTGAGGGACTGGATTCTCCAAGATCCATCACTGCAGAGGCCAGGGACACCATTGGTAAGGTGCAGCAGGTGCTTTCCTCCCGGCAAGTGCATCGAACAGCTCCAGACCTGCCTTTCAGGTTTATCATACTAGGAGAGGTACCAGACCTACATGGACTAATCTTTCAATGGGACGAGAAGTTGAAAGATTCACTTCTCA
>JAVTVJ010001614.1:0-46378 GCA_034509425.1 Eopsaltria australis
TCCCTGCCCACAGCAACGCTAATCCCAAGTGCTGAGGTTTCGGTGTTCGCAAGCGTGGGGTCTTGCTACCAGTAGCTGCGAAATCAAGACAATAAGGAGCGGCGACTATGCTGGGCAACAGGAACGTTTATTGATCCTCGTCCCAAGCACACTGGCGCTGGACAAGGCTGTGCAGGGACGGATAAACAACTCAGGCAACCAATCACGGCAGAGCAAGGGGGAGGAGTTGGGGCGGGGAGAGGAATCACAAACCAACCGGGAGTAAGGGAGGGAGGGAAAAAGGTTCAGGGACCAATCCGAGAAGCACCTGCACGGAGCTTTCCAGAAACAGGGGAGGATACAGAACTTGACAGACAACACAACTAACAAATTATCAAACAGAGGCGTAACCTAAACTAAATGGACTAAACCAAGGTCGGGATGGCTCCTGGGGGATTCTTTCCACGAGATGGTTTCACCCACCACCCTTCCTTCCGGGAGCCCGGGGCCAACGTTGCCATGACAACTGCAACACTCAGGTATTTGTACTCACCCTCAGATATCTGAAAAATAGCGGGGAAAGGAGGGAAGGGCCTAATAGGGTGGATATGAGGCAATAAATAATCTTTAGTTTTATCTCCTATGAACTCTGAGAAAAACAGTATCATTTTAGTGTTTCAAAGGGTGGAACCCACCAGTCTAAGTGGAGAATGTGGTGTGGTCTCTGTTGTATTAGGCTTCTGTGTCTATTTCTACTCCATATATTCAATCCCCTGAGGCTGAAAACCAGGGAACATGGGTCAATGCACAGACCTCAGATTTCTCAAGAAGACCACTTACTGTATGAAGTATCACATGGAGACCAGTCTTAAAATAATTCTCATTCAAGAAATGCGTGAGTATATATACATAGTTTTAATTACTCTGTTCTAAATACTTGCCTTGTTTATATCTGGTGCATAAAAAAAGAGCATATAAAATGTAGTAATGGAATTCCTATGACTAGCTCATTGTTTGAACACTTATTTACAGACAGCAACATACATATCCCTTTGCAGGAGATAGTTGTCCTGGTTTGAAGGACAGGTGTCTGTTAAGGAAGGCAGGAGCCTCCCTTGGAATGGGAAACTGTAACCCCTCTCCCTCCAAATTATTATAAATTTGAAATCAAGAGGCTCTCAGGCAAAGATTTGGGAATAGGAATAACAGTTCTTTACTAATATCTAAAACAAAGCTAACAAATAACAATGACTATGACGTTAACTAACAAACAGAACTAGAAACCCAGTGGCAGCCTGCTCGGCTTCAGGCACCTTTTCCCTTCGGTGCAGTTCCAGTCACAGCCTGCAGGGGGCGCTCTGGGTGTGATGATTCCCCTGTGGCTGCAGGGGGCGCTCCGGGTGTGATGATTCCCCGGTGGCTGCAGGGGGCGCTCTGGGTGTGATGATTCCCCAGTGGCTGCAGGGGGCGCTCCGGCGTGAGCTCAGGTAGCACACGGCAATGGCGGCTGCCCAAGGCAGGGAAGGATGGAGGAGAGTCTTTGTTCCACAGACCCTCGGGGGCAGCTGGTGTCAGTGTCGCAGCAGGATCCTCGGACACAGGGAGCTGGGACGGTAAGAGGCCCCGACATGCAGGGGGAGCCCCACTAAAATGTAGCGAAGAAACTCGGAGCGGCGAGGAGGAGCGGGGAAGAGACAGGCTGGTGGCAGGCAGCTCCCGATGGGGCAGAGAGGAAAAGACTCACAGGAGACAGACCGGCAGCTCCATGCTGGCTTCTCAGGAGGCCGTGGGTTCAGCAGACAGCAGCTCCGACGGTCCAGCTCCGAGGGTCCCGAGCAAGAGCGCGTGACCTCCCCCCTGCCCTTGCTTTTCAGTCTCCAAAATCTCGCATTGTCAGGCTCTGCATCCATGAGGGCGATTCTGCCCCACCCTGCCAAGGAGAAAGGCCCCTACCCGTGTGCTTTGTTCTCTTAAGTACTCAGATATTATCTCAGTCATTTGTCTCTTAGCAACCCATGGGAGAAAAATTCCTGAGTAAAAACTAAATTGAGCCTCCAACAATAGTAAAATACTTTACATATGTGTGTCAATGTTGGTCTTCTCTCAACAGATCGAGAGGAGTCAGATGATCTGAGCCAAATGGCCACTGTACTCTTCAAAATATAAGCTAAGCTGTTTTAGGTCATAATAAATAATGATATAAATTTTCCATTACAAAATATTTTAGAAGCTATCATATGTATTTTATTTTTAGCCAGTATATGCTAGCATAACAATATAAGCACAAAAATAGTTAAAGCTGTGGTTCAGTTTCAATGGCTTCAGTATCCTGAAAGTCATTAGAAGGATTTAAACTGGGTGTCATCCAATTTTTCCCCCTACAATTTAAGATCTTCAAGGTTATCTGGGATAGGTATTGCCTGAAATTGATACTCACATTCATGTACTTGTTGAAAAAAAACGCAACAAAACCAAAAACCAACTAACACGTTAAAAGCTTCTGGAATTCAAATACTGCAGAAAACTCCATACAGGTTACAGTGCACTAATTCCATTAAATATAAGAGAATAAGCAAGGTGCCCTCCAGTGTAAAAATCTTAGCAATGCCTATTCATAGAGTATATTTCATATATATATATATATATATATATATATAATCGTCCACTCTGTTTTTGAGCTAGTAAGGGCATGGGTAAAGCTGAACTTCTAAAATTCTGCTGATAATTCGTAACTGATTTTTTCAGTAGCACATTAGTCTGATTTATTGATGATGAAAGCAAGTTCAGGCCCACCACCAGGAAAAATCAAACAAAACGAGTAAATAGCTCAAAAGTAGTTTTAGGCATATGCTGTCCTAAATAAACTTCCATTATGGAATACTACTGGTCTTTTTTTGAACAGTGTCAGTGCTGGTAGCCTCTGACAATTTGTTGTGTTTCTTCCTCTCCACACTTGCTCCATGTGCTGAAGATTGAGCTGAAGTTGCCACTGTGATCTAGAATCGACAGAAAAAGTTTGAGAAGGGCCAACATCACCAAGATTTCTGCTTAAGATTCCTCACATATACCTTATGATTGGTCAGCTGTTCTATTCTAGATATAATCTAATGCACTCTTTTATTTAAATTGTCCCAGTTCTCAATATGAACCATGGATACATATTTGTATGTATCTTCAGGTGGGCAGTCTGAAGTGCTTAAACCAAGAGCCAAAGTCTCAAGATCAGTTTCACAAGTCATCTAGCTCTGTAAAGTGATTCAGTGCATCTGCATGCTAGCCTGGAAGTCTGAAGGCAACTGGTAGGAAATGTCAACACCTCAGATATTTCTATGCACACTTGTGACTCAGTGCTTCTGAGGGTTATTCAGGACATAGTTATCTTCTGAGATTATGGGCTCTTGTTTCATAGTCTAAAAGTTAGAACAGGAGGTATGCGGTACTAGTTCTTCTCAGCTTGGATCTGTAACTTTGTCACCCTAAATTAATGACCTAGCCACCAGTCTGCCAGCAGCTGTAGGTGGGGCCCCTCAGCATCCTGCCCATATGTGGCTTTGTTACTCTGCAGCCACAAGTTCAAGAACCTCTCAGGCAGAACAAGGGTGAGCTGGAATCCAGCAAAAGTGTTGTGAGACCAGCCAGCTGGGAAGGGGCAGCTTGACAGTTCCAGTACCTGGTGCTTGGGTCACTGGAATTACATAGAAAAACACTGAACTTACCTTCCTCCAACCAAGTGCCCCAAGTTCTCACAGGGCTTGTGTAGCAAGGTTCATTTTGCCTTGTTTCTGTACCCTTGTACTGTTTTGCAAGTCCTAGCATCAGCAAAAGCCATGGCAGGAGTTCTCACACAATAGGCATTTGCCTGGAATTTAAGGCTGTCTTCTTGAATTGGGAGCTCTTATTCACAGCCTTCTGTGTTTTTTACCATAAGACATGACTTCAAATTGGGTTGGAAGGGACCTTAAAGACCATCTAGTCCAACCTGCTTGACAAGGACTGGGAACCTTTCACTAGACTTGAGGTTACTCAGAGCCCCATCCAGCCTGGTCTTAAACACTTCCAGGAATGGGGAGTCCACAACTGCTCTGGGCAACCTGTTGCAGTCTCACCACCCTCACAGTAAAGAATTTCTTCCTAATACCTAATCTAAACTTACCCTCCTTCAACTTAAGGCCATTCCCCCTTGTCCTGTCACTACATACCCTTGTGAAAAGTCCCACTCCAGCTCTTTTCTAGGTCCCATTAGGTACTGGAAGGCTGTTATAGGATGTTCCAGAGCCTTCTCTTCCCAGGGCTGAACAGTCCCATCTCTCTCAGCCTGTCTTCTTAGGAGAGGTGTCCCAGCTTTGTGGTTAACTTAGTGGCCTCTTCTGTAATTGTTCAACAGGATGTAGCCTTTTACTTATGATATACCTGAAGAATCTTTTTTTATTACCCTTGATGTCCTTGGCCAGATTTACTTCTGCCAGTGCTTTAGTTTTCCTAAGCAGCTCTCTGGCTGTTTAGACAATTTATATGTAGTCCTCTGTAGTGGTTTCAGTTCGCCTATTCAAGTTTCTGGCCAAATGCCAGCACACTTACCAAAATTAACCTGATTTTTCTGTGAGATAAGGATTGAGAATAGGCAAAGCAGGCTTAAACTTTAAGAATATAAGGAAAGTTTATTAATATACCTAAGACAAAGAGGAAAAGAAAAAAAAAAGAACCAGAACAAACTCCTCAGACCACCCCTCCACCCCTCCTCCCCCCACCTCTCCATTTCTTTCCCACTGACAACACACAAAAAGACAACACTTCGACTTGCAGTCAGTTTACCACCTCTGAAATAGTCTTTGTCTCAGTTCATTTAGGGAGACAAGTCTCTTTTGCTTATACCATGGATTCTCTGTAAGAAAAATACAGTTTTTTTTATTGTTTTTTAGCCTCACAACCAGCAGCCACCCAGAAGGAAAATCTGCTTATTGTGGAAGATCCCTCCCGCCACACCAGTAGCCTTCCCACAGCTACTACAGTGGGTCATGACAGTCCATGGGGTACCCTTTTAAGGATGAGCAGTTCTACTGCAGCAACAAAGAAAATCCCCTTCTTCTGTGTCTAGCAACACAGGTTCTCCTGGCAACACAAGTTCTCCAGCATTCCCCAGGGCAAAGAGACAGCTCACAGCATCTTCTGTGTCTCATCAGGCTGCACTTATTTCAGCACCTACACATCTCAACCCAGGTGCCTTGGCTCACTGGCTGCAGTTAGAACATCACATCCCCCCCTTTGGACTATTTCCTCATATATTACAGGGAATTTATTAGCTCAGTCCCCAACCATGGTTCCACAAAAGAATTTTCAGCTTCACAATCGAAGCACTTCTCATGCACCTCTCTCTAAGTATCAGTTCTGCTTCCTTCACTGACTGTAAAGTCTCTATGATGCACTTATATAGATGTCCTCACTTGTTCCTCTCTCTCTGCAGGGAAGGATGGGTGTCTGGAAGTTTAGTCCAGGCATAGAGAGAGTTAATCTCTCTCTCTCTCTCAGGCATTGTGATGATCATGTGGTCTTTGCCAGGCTGTTTGAAAAGTCTGATCCGGGTGGCAGAAGTACTCAGTCTCTGTGGCCTTGCTCCGTGAAGCTGGCTTGTCCCGGTGGGGCTGGCCCAGGGCAGGAAGGCCCTGGGGTGACAGAGCAGGGCCTGGCCTGGACTGGATGGAGTCCGGCCCGGTCCTTGCCTGGCCCAGAGCAGGAGGCCCAGCCCTGTCTAGTGTAGCTGACATGTCGGCTGAACTGTGTCTGCCGAGAGCTCTGGCCGGTTCCTCCCCCACGCCCAGTTCCAGCTGCACGGCCATTCCAAACCTCCCTTCCCCCCCCTCCCTCTGGGGGAAGGGAGGGAGAAGGCCCAGCCTTACCAGAGAGAGAGCAGAGAGTTGCTTCTCTCTGAACAGCAGCAGGCCAAAGAGGAAGAGGCTCAGAGGTCCTCTGCTTATATATGATTTTTTTTTTCCTCGAAGGCAGATCAACTTTTAATTGGTTGGCCCATATATCAATGCTTAAAACTACCTGGTTATTGGTTCTCTCTCCCAGGAAAGTTGTACTACTTCCTGCAGCATAGGTCACTTTCAAGATTGCCATCCCTTGGGCCAACCCAGGGCATTCTCCCAGGATACCTTTCCCTGCTTCCACCCTCTGTAAGCTACCTGTTCATGTTTAAGTTTTTCCAGGAGATCCAGGTGTCCTGGTGTTCTTCCCTGTGATCCGTTTTGTAGGGATGTGTTGCTCTTGAGCCTGGAGGAGACAATCTTTGAGTATTATCATTGTTACAGTGTATTGTTCCAAATACCCCAGATACATCTAAACATTCTTCAGGGACCTGCCTTCCAATAATGGAAAAAAGGACTAGGAAGTGCTGAGTCCTTGGAATGCATCACAATATACCTCCATGAAACAGCAAAGTGTCAGAGAATCAAAAGCAACTCAGAGCTATATGAACAATTTCCTTAATGGTTTTTTAGAGCTGCTTCAAAACCACTTGTCATGCTTGAAGGTACATGTAGGGGTTTGAATATTCTTAGAGCAGTTTAGGACTCTACAAAATACCCTTTTGTCTGCTTTCTCTTGCCATATCCCAGAAATAACAGGCAGTCTCCAGAGAAGCTTGAACAGTTGTGCTCAAAACATTGGATCAAATTTTCCTTAATAAAATTCATGAATGTGCACTGCTGATGTCTCAGGGTACATTAGCAGTGATGGTCTTTTCCACTCAGGGAACTGTTATGATAGACCATAGGAAATGAAGCATCCTCCTCTGAAGCACTAAGGGAGAGTTTTCTCCCTCTGCTGAGCTAATAATTGATGGTGTGCAATAGAGTTCTCAGTTGCATCAGAACTTTCTGTACCCTTATCTCTCCTACAACTTTAGACCACCCCCCTTTAAGCATATAATTAATTTAAATTACATAGTATGGAGGTCAGTCTGCACAGGAAGAACTATAGAGGAAGCTCTAGGAAAACTAGCTGGATAAATGTTATGGTTAGGGACTATGAATAATCCCCTATTATTTGCTTCCTAGATTTAATCCTTTCAGTGGTAGCATTATAATAAGGGTCACTTATGATTTGTCTTGTACTCGTGTTATTAATACTAGGAAGGAGAGTCATTTTACAGATCTTACAACTTCCTAGTCATCAGGTCTGTATTTAGGGATGCTATTCTAAGATACCTAATTTCCTGTGCACTCTGTGAAGCCTTTGGTGCCTTATTACAGGATTTTGGATTCCACCCCAGTGACCAGATGCTTCCAAATTACTTACAAAGTTCCTGACACTTTATTCATGTTTAGCCATTAAACCAGAGAGTTAGTCACAGTTGAACTCCAAAGGTCTGATGTCTAGTCACATGAGGTACCTGGATGTTGGGAAACAATATGGTGAAGAAGTCCCTGATCAGAAAAATTAGACAATTTTTACATGAGGAAGCAAAAAACCTATAAGAGGATTTATTCATCTTTATAAAATCCATAATCATAAAAATCAGAGTGGTATAGGTCAAACCCATGCAACTATATATATGTCAACCTCCATTTAAATGTATTATTAAAGAGATTTAATAGGATTAATGCAGCAGAAACTTGAATTCAAGAGCAACTCCCTTTGAATTAATAGTTCACAGAATGTCAAAACTTAGCAAAAAAATCTGACGATACCTGGTGCAGGTTTTGTTAACACCATGTGAAACATCTGAAATTAATCACTATTAATAATAATTATATTTGTAGATAGTCAAGGAACTATTGCTTGTATCACAGGAAAATCAGTCAGGCTCCTGAAATGTTTATGACTGTCAGGCTTAATCATTCCTGGATTCACTGGTGTCCTGGGTTAGTCAGAAGGGGTTAAAATCTGGGAAGACCTATGCTGAAGGAAGGGATATAACTTCCTTCCTGGGAGAGAGAGCCAGTAGCTGGGTAGTTTTAAGGATTGATGTGTAGGTGAACCAATTAAAAAGTTGATCCGCCTTTGAGGAAAGAACCATATATAAGCAGAGACCTTCCGAGCCTCTTCCTCTTTTAGTCTGCTGCTGTGTTGAGAGGAGCATCTTCTGCTTCTCTCGCTGGTAAGGCCCCCCCCCCCTTCCCCCTCCCCCCTCCCTCCTTCCAAAGGGGGGGGGGAAAGGGAGTTTTAAGGCGGCCATGCCACTGCAGCTGGGAATGGGGGAGGAAACAGCTGGAATTTTCACCAGATACAGCTCAGCCAGTATGTCAGCTACACTAGACAGGGCCAGATCCCTGCTCCAGGCCAGGCAAGGACCGGGCCAGACTCCATCCAGTTCGGGCCAGGCCCTGCTCTGTCACCCCAGCCCCAGATGGCCCCACCAGGCCGAGCCAGCTTTGCAGAGCCAGGCCACAGAGACTCTGAGGACTTCTGCCATCCAGCTCGGACCTTTTCAAACAGCCCGGCAGGGACCACGTGATCAACACACTGCCGGAGAGAGAGAGATTAACTCTATCCATGCCTGGACTAAACTCACAGACACCCATCCTTCCTTGCAGAGAGAGGAACGAGTGAGGACATCTACATAAATGCAGCATAGAAACTTTGCAGTCAGTGAGAAAAGCAGAACCGATGTCTAGAGGGAGGTGCATGAGAAGTGATTCGAGAGTGAAGCTGAAAATTCTTTTGGAGAACCATGGTTGGGCACTGAGCTAATAAATTCCCTGTAATATATGAAGATATAGTCCAAAGGGGGGATGTGAGGTTCTAATTGCAACCAATGAACTGAAATACCTGGGTAAAGACAAGTAAGTGTTGAAAAAATACAGCCTGATGAAAAACTAGAACCAAGAGAGAGAAGAGGCTGTGACCCAGAGCCCTGGTCACGGGGGAATACTAGAGAACCTGAGTTATCAGGAGAACCTGTGTTGCTCAGCACAGAAGAAGGGATTTTCTTTGTTGCTGCAATTGAACTGTGCATCCTTAAAACAGGTACCCTGTGGACTGTTCATAACTCACCATAGTGGCTGTGGGAAGGCTACTGGTGTGGGAGGGATCCACCATTAAGCTGCTCTTTCTTCCGGGCGGTGGCTGACGGTGAGGCAGAAGACCCATAAAAACTGTATTTTTCTTACAGAAAATCCATGGTGTGGACAAAAGAGACTTCTCTCCCTAAATGAACTGAAACAAGAGCTATTTCTGAGATTATGAACTGACTGGAAGTCGAAATGTTGTCTTCTGTATGTTGTCAGGGAGAAAGAAATTGAGAGGTGGGGGAAGGAGGGGTGGTCTGAGGAGTTCGTCCTGGTTTTTTCTTGGTTTTTTTCCCTCTGTCTTAGGAATATTAATAAAGTTTCTTTATGAAGTTGAGCCTGCTTTGCCTACTCCTAATCCTCATCTCACAACAAACATCAGGTAAATTTGAATAAGTGAACTGGCATTTGGCCAGAACCTTGAATAGGCGAACTCGAACCACTACAACTGGGTATGTGATAGATCTGTTAAAATGTGATTTAGACTCATGAAATTCTTTCGGGCCAGGTTGCTGGTACTGAAAATCAAAAATATTTGGTCTGTGGCAAAAGGAGCTCTTTACAGTAAAGGTCAAGTATTAGTTCTGAAAACTCTTCTACCAAGTGAAACAACTCTTTTTGTTGGTATTCAGTAGTCTATAAAGAGGGGTGTCAGGGGGAATCATGCTGTGGTTATCAATAAGCAGCAACACAGAGAAAAGCATCTTAAAAAATGTAGGTTAAATAAAAGATTGGAAGGAGGAAGTGGTCTATGGGTTTCCTGCTACCATCCCTGATGCTTCTGCTGCCTTTTGCCTTCTGTGCTCGAAGTGGTAAACACTATAAGGTGAATCCCCATGTGATGCATTTTTGATTGCTATTTTATTATGTGCATCCCATTTTCAGCATATTTTTTCCTTGCTGTTTATCTCTCAGCTAAATTTGGAAAGCTCTCTGCAGGCTGGTGTTCTGTTGAATGAGCTGACTGCCTGAATAGACAAGTGACGTGATTTTGCACCAGTTAGGAGGGACTGTAAAGTAAGAATACTGCTCTCTGTCTTGGCAAGGCTCTCTCTGCCTATATTAAATCTCGTTTCCTCATGTCATGTGAAAAGGCAAAACTAAACCAATCATCCATTCTGCGATTAATTCTCAGATTCAGCAGATAAATCATCTGGAATAAGGGAGGAAGGGGAGATGCCCCATACTCCAAAATAATATGATCGGGACATTGTTAACAAGTAAGACTAGAAAGGGACTGGGATAATCAGCTACAGAGGTCTACCCATAGAGCTCCTATTAGGTACTGGGTTGTGTCTGAAGTGGCTGAAACCACTTCATTTCAGAGACTTGGTTTGAATATGTCAGATTTTGTGGTAAATTACTCTGGATTTTAATTTCTAAACAGAGAGATGTTCTTGCATCGTAATTCTAGTCTCACATGTATACACTACTGTGCCAGACCAAGAGCAAAGCAAACGTGTAGCTCATATCCTCTTGAGATTTTGCCTTTTTTTCTTTCAACCAAAATTAACCAAATGCTTATTTAAATTTTATGTATGTTTTCAAAATTGTCCAGGCTTGAGTTCACAAAGACATTATTTCACAAACTTTTGGCACAAAGGTGCTTCTGCATTAAAAAATCAAACCAAACGAAACAGTGCTAGAGAAGAGATGATGAACAGGAGGAGATGATAAAGAAGACAGAAGCAGGGCAAAACTCTGAGGCCCTTCAGCTGTGAGGATCTTGCCTGTGATATAAAAGGGAATCTGAGATGTCTTTTCCTGCCTCTCTAGCTAAGTTTAAGGAGTCTATACCTGACTCTAATGGAGGTCGTTTGGGAATCCTCTGATCTATTCCCTTTTGGTCATACATTAACCACCTTGTGAGAACACCCTCATTTCTAGTCATCACATTTTGAGAAATACATAATACATAATATACTGCTTTCCCAGTATCTCCTTTTAGATATTATTCCTGTAATTTTTCCTTTATTAAGTGAAGTATCTACCATATAAATGTCACAGTTTTATATAATATTGTTGCAGTCCTGTAGTACAATAGGAACAAAATGAAAACACGTAACTTTCCAAAGGCACCCATTGTGATTGCCACTGGCAGATATCCAAAAATCCTGTAAAAGAAACTGCTACATGCTGCTAGCAGCTCATAACAGGCACACTCAAATCTTTGCAAAATATGTCCACTTTGAATATGTAGCTTTTAAAGTAGAGCTGAAATTACTTCTCCCTGATTTTTTTCTGGAGAATATATATACATTTCCTAGGCCATTCTTGCTTTTAATAGATGAGTTTACTAACAGAAATGTTCAGTGGTAAGAGGAATTTTATTATTTATACCAAGTGAATTTTTTAATTACAATTGTGAACGATGACATCAGAAATTTCTTTATGTTATGTAAAGATGTAAATGAGTCCAGTTAAGGGACCAGGGATGTCAGATGGGAATACTCATACATTTCCAGAAAAACAAGAAGCAAGAGTTGTTAATAAAATAATTAGAACCCCTACAACATTAAATAAATACTGAAAAAAACACTTTTCACAGATTTAAAAAAAGCAGGAGAAATATAGTGAGTGAATAATTGTTCATTGTGCATTAGTCACCCAGCCGCAGTAATTTTTATTGCTAATAATAGCTGTTTGGACCCCAAATTTGGATAAACTTTTCCTTCTGATCATCAAATAAAAGTCCTCAATTATGCAGAGACTTGGAAAGATTCATTAGGAACTGTTGACTAAACATAGCTAGGACTTTGTGGAGACATGAGCCGTATTTTTCACTATCTCTTCCAGAGCAAGGCTCACCCCAAAGTTACAGATGTTTTGTCATTTTCCCTGTATGGTAATTGTAGGATTTCCCTTGTCTTTGCTGGCCTTTGTCTCTAAGAGCTGTTCACAAGAGCTTACAGGATAAAATTGATAGTAGTAGTCTGAGACTTTAAAAGATCCAGCTCTGCATCACACTGATCTAACCAGCCATCATGATGGGGAGAAGTATAATTTCTCATTGCATCATATTCAAACCAGGATCCCAAGTGATGTTTAAGGGTTGAAATTTTCCTGTGCATCATGACACACAGCAATCCATGCACACTCTGCCATCTCTAGAGGAGTAGATCTTTCCGATTACCTGGTTACTTTATCCTTGTAAAATACAATTCCAGACTGAGAGGAATGAAAGTGAGAACATGTATGAATGAAGGAGAATGGTTCATAGAAGTTTTACTTTCAGCAGTAGAAAAATAATTTCCTTTTTTTGCTTGCTTGCTTCTTTTTCAAGCCTACAGAAAACAATATATAAAATTAGAACCTTAGTTTTAAACATGGTGTCATGGGGTAACCTTAGATGGGATTTCCGGTACAGAGGGAAGGACGTGAAGCCGGAACTGACGTATGCAAAAGGAGGTATTGAAGTTCCCACTTCCAGAACTCATAAAACCTAGAGAGAATCTAAGGACTTCCTCTTTTAGACTTCCAACTCTCTGAGAGAAGACCTCGTTCTCCCCCCTCCATGCCCATGGTGAGGTCCAGCTAGGCCACGCTGGGATGGCACGGAGTGGGAGGGGGAGTGGGGGGACCCGGATCGGCCTTTCAGTCCCTCCCAGCGGCTCCATGTGAGGGGAGGGCTGAGCCGAGAGGGGCTTCATTTTGCTGCCCCAGGCCAAGGTGACTTAGTCTTGCCAGCCCTGCCCCATCTGGCTGGCCTGGCCGGCTCCATGCGCAGCCCAGTGTGGGAGAAAGCTCGGGCTGGCCCTCCTACAGCTCGGACATGGCCCCGCCAGCTCCCTGTAGCTCGGATGCAGCCCCGTCGGCTTCTTGCAGCTCGGACGCGGCCCCGCCGGTCCAGTTCAGCGCGCAGCCTGGCGCGGGAGAGGACTCGGGCCTGGCCCCCTGCGACTCAGACGTGTCTTGAATGGAGAGCAGCACAGGATGGGACTTGAAAACATCCATTTTCCCCTACACAGAAAAGGAAAGGATGAAGACAGCTACAAAAGGCACAACATAAAGGCTCCAAGTTAATGAATGAAGCAAGGCCTATATCCAAAGAAGGAGGAGATGAGGAGTGCTTAAACTTTGAGGCTGAAACTTCTCTTGTAAAGACTTGTTGGTAAACTTGGCTATAATATACCCTGTAATATATGAACAATGGTCTAAAAGAGTGAAAAAAGGAGGGATGTAATGTTCTAGCTACAGCCAGTGGACTAAGACTCCTGTGTAAAGATTCCTTGCCCCAGGAAAAATAGAAGACGTATGTTGTCGATAATGAGAAAAGGGGATTTCGTTGCTGCTGTAATAGAAATGTTCATCCTTAAAAGAGTACCTCAGCGACCATCATATGCCCACTGTAGTAGTCCTGGGAAAGCTACTAAAGTGGGAGGGATTTTCCAGAACAAGCAGATCTTTTTCCTTCCAGGCGGCTGCTTGTACTGAGGCTGAAAACCATAAGGACTGTATTTTCCTATGGGAATCAACATGGTAAAGCAAGAGAAAACTCTCCCTACATGAAATGAGAAAAGGACTATTTCAGAGGTGGTAAACTAACTAAAAGTGAAAGTGTTGTCTTTTTGTATGGTCAGTGGGAAAGAAATTGAGAGGTGGGGGGGGGGGAAAGAAGGGTGTTCTAAAGATTTTGTTCTGATTCCTGATTGTTATTATTCCCTTTTTTAAGTCGGTTAATAAATTCTCTTTATATTCCTTAAAGTCTAAACCTGCTTTGCCTACTTCTAATCCTTATCTCATAACGAAATTAAATAATTTTAGTAAGTGTGCTGGCGTTTAGCCAAAAACTCAAATAGGCAAATTAAAACCACTACACAATTGGTGTTACTGCCTGGTTTCCCAAACCTCAAACCGCAACACATGGGCCTGCATTTGATTTCAAGAACATAGTTTACTGATAAAAAAGGGTTTCTATTTTGTGGTACAGCTTCAGACTATTCCATATTTCTGCAATTAAAAAATATCCCACATGTTTGGTTTCCACTGTTCAAAAATACGAGAGAACACATAATGGTTTTTGCTAGCATGGAGCTTCCTGCTCCTCTTTGCTCCCTGTTTAATTGGTTGCCACTTCTCCCCAGCTGCTTAACAGATTGTTCTGTCCCTGTGGCTTTGCTCTCTGAGGCTTCACACTCCTGACTTGCTCTCTGCAGTTGTCTCCTCTGCTGCTTCACTCTGCGTGTGAGCCACAGCAAACTGCCATTGACAAATCTCTGAACATTAGGAGCTGGGATTTTTGTTTTTTCCTCTTGCTGTGCCTACATGTGGAAAAGCAAGAAAACAAGGATGGGGGAGCATATCTGGTTGATGTTTATTCTATTTCCCTCTCTATCCTGTCTAAATGATGATACATATTGTGCTTATATGTGCCTAAAGCAGAGCATAATCAGGGTAGAGCCAGTAGCATTGTACTGAAACTAAATAAATGAGACAAGAGTTTCTCTCAAAATCTTTTCAGTGATTTCCTTTAAAAGATTGCCATAAATCCCTGTTTGCTTCATAAAAAACAACTTCTGCTGCATATCTGCAGCAAAGTTGCAGAAAGACTGTCAACACATTGCCAGAGGGTTTTTCTGGCTGAGCTAAACCATGTTCATAGAAGTAAATTAAAATTATAATCATATTGGTAAATTCTGTGATCCATGTTAAAACTTAGCATCTCTTTGAGACAAAGTGATTTCCACTACTGGTGTTTTTATTGATAGTATATTTCAAGAGAAATGCATTTAATTTCATAGACTATGGTTGCCTAAATTTATTGAGATGCAAAATGGTCCTGTGTGCTTGTGTAAAGCTTCCTTATTGACAATATATTTAATTTAAGATGAAAAATTACCCCAAACCTACCTATAAAATAGAATTCCTGCTTCAAGTTTTTGCTTATCAATAAACATATTTCTCAGACATCAGCAATTATAATCTTAGGGGAAGACTGGTTACCAGCATACTAGGAAAATTTAACTGTATAAACTGTCATAGAGTAAGGCAGGAAGTGAGAGCTGATTATTATTTCTGGAAGTAATCTTTGTATTTCAGCAGTGTAAAACAACTCCACTGTGCTGCTATGTACATATCACAAGTGGTGTTCCCCAGGGCTCAGTACTGGGGCCAGTCCTGTTTAATATCTTTATCAATGATCAGGATGAAGGGATCGAGTGCGCCCTTAGTAAATTTGCAGACAACAGTAACTTGGGCGGGAATGTTGATCTGCTGGAGGGTAGGAAGGCTCTGCAGAGGGATCTGGACAGGCTGGATCCATGCGCCAAGGCCAGGTGGGTGAGGTTCAGTAAGGTCATGTGCTGGGTCCTGCACTTGGGTCACAACAACCCCATGCAGTGCTACAGGCTGGGGACAGAGTGGCTGGAAACTGCCCAAGGGATAAAGTAGCTGGGGTGCTGGTGACAGTGGCTGAACATGAGCCAGTGTGTGCCCAGGTAGCCAAGAAGGCCAGTGGCATCCTGGCCTGTATCAGCAATAGTGTGGCCACATCATGAAACCTGTGTTCAGTTTTGGGGCCCTCAACTAAAAAAAATTACATTGAGGTGCTGGAGCATGTCCAGAGAATGACAACAGAGCTGGTGAAGGGTCTGGAGTGCAAGTCCGGTGAGGAGCAGCTGAGGGAGCTGGGGCTGTTCAGTTTGGAAAAAAGAAGGCTCAGGGGAGACCCTGTCACTCTGTACAACTCCCTGAAAGGAGGCTGTAGCCAGGTGGAGGTTGATCGCTTCTCCCAGGCAACCAGCAACAGGAGAAGAAACAGCATCAAGTTGCACCAAGGGAGTTTCAGACTGGATCTTAAGAAATCTTCTTCACTGAGTCATCTAGCATTAGAACAGGCTGTCCAGAGAAGTGGTGGAGTCACCATCACTGGAAGTGTTCAAAAAATGAGTAGATGTGGCACTTCATTATATGATTTAGTGGGCATGGTGTTACTCATTGAAAGTTTGGACTTGATAATCATGGAGGTTTTTCCAAGCCTAATGATTCTATGATTCTATCTGTTACATGAGGACAGAGGACTAAATATTAGGTCTGAATCTCTTCACCTCAGACTGTGACTTTGAATTCATATTTAGAAGATTTAATTATTTATCCATGGAGGAATTCCCATTTTATTGCTTACACCTGCTATGAATCAGAATTAATTGGAATTACAATCTCAGCGTTCATTTAGATGCTGAACACAGCTCTGTTGTGAATGGGGGAAAAGCTTAGATCATGTAGTAGGGTGGCCCTTTAGCATGATGCTTCAACTCGAATTCCTGGTTCCTATAACATGGTCTCGCTGAGCTTGCAGCACTCAAGTTTACAGAGGGGTTGTATGATTTCTAAGTTGGTAAATCTGGAACCCAGGGTGAAGCAGCTAGAGAGACCTGCAGGATTTGCACAGCATCAGGTATCTGATGGGGGTGACAGGGATGTGAAGCCCCATTTCTCTCCCCCCGTATTTTTGCATGCTGTAGCTACAGTGTTGGAAAGTCTCCTGCCAATTGAGCTCTCTTGATACTAGAATTGAGAGCTAAAGGAAACCAGCCACCTGCAGCATTAATTATTGAGACATTTACAGCAACTCGGAAAACTTCCTTAGTTTCCTAGCCCACATCAATGCTGTAATTTCAAATAATTATTGGGTCATTCTGTTCACTGAACCAGCCAGCTTAGAACTAACTTTAAGTTATCTGAAATTTGAGTCACTGAGACTCATTAGTCATCCTGAACATTATTGATCAGAAAAGGATGTTGTAGTAAGCTTACCTGACATCCCATTTCTTTCAAAAAGAAAGGCTGATCCACCTAAGGCCAATTCCCTCACTAGCAGGAGGGAGAGTGAAACTGCCAATAACAGCACCCTGTGGCATCAGAGGCAGTTCACAGCTCTTGGAGCTGGCACATGCTTGGGGCAAAACTGCTTTCCTGAGGGCATGGAGGTGCTGGTTGTGCTTTGTGTTCAATGGGCATTTGTAAGGCTGTCAACAGGTGATAATCCTTTCACGTGCTGGCATCTCTTGGATACTTTCTTCGCAGGGAGAAGGGACAGGTAAAAAAAGAGTGTGCACAATGAATAGAGCATCCTGGAGCAGTTTCTTGCAAAATTAACTTAATCTGTGTTTCACCTAAGTCTGGATCTACTGAGGATCAGATTATGTGTTTTCTGTGAGCTGATGCAAGTTACAGCCATCACAATACAAAATACATAGGAAGAGGTTTTCTTCTGTTTTATTTTTGCTCTTGATTAATTAGCTCAGGAATACAAGTGAATCTCTTTCGCTTTATTTTTTACGAGGGGGACAAAGAGAATGGTACAAGTCTGGTTCTAGGGAACTGTTTCTTCAGCCTGTGCCTGGGGAGAGAGGTTGCAACTCTGCTTCTTTTCAGCAGGCTGCACACATTCCTACTGCTCTTGGCAGTGGAGATGCTACGAAGAAAATTGTAGGTGATTCTTGGCAGCATTAAAAGGGGAAGGTGTTGATCTCTGACGCCCAATCTGTCCTTGCAACTGCTTGTAAGCCCTAGGAAAAGGAGATGGTCCTGTGCTGAACCCTTCCTGCCAGCTCAAGGGGAGAAGTTGGGTGCCTTGTGTCAGTAGGGAAAGGTGATTACATGGGGGAGGTGGATGAAGGACAAGAGTGTTTTTTAAATGGAAATTGCTCCTGTAAACGCCCTTATCTCCCTTATCTCTAGCTTCCCCACTACCTACCTAGAGTACTTCTACTTCTCACTCCTGAGGCAGTACTTTACCCATGTGTTTGACCTTTTAATTCTCCCTAGTACTTACTTTCAATGTCATGCATATTATTTTCTGTCTAGCCTGCTTTTTCATAGCACTTCAGCAAAATGAAGACTTTCTGCTATGATTGCTACAGTATCTGTTAGAAATTACAGTTCAAGTTTATTTGTTGATAAAAGAATTTTTCATATGGCTAAGGGCAGTTCAGGTCACAAGAGGAAATTTTTTTTTCAAGGAAAACTAATGTCAACATCTGCAAATATTAAGTTAATGAAAATCGTCTAAGATCAATAAATATGACATACCCCTCATTGCACCAGAGGTTCAGGTTTCAGAGATGTTTGCACAACTCCCACCAAAGCCTGTCCTTTTCATCAAAAGCAGAACATTACCAGTCTATTAATATTTTACTTTACTATGTGTGTTTTTGTTATTTATCTGGCCCTATGAGTAACACACAACTTTATTGGATTTGCGGTAACCTCATTCCCGCAGGACTCTGACATGTAATCGTCTTATATTTCCCAAGTGAGGAAACAAAATGAAGAGAGATCAAAAACCTGAGTTTGACAATTCTGCTTACCCTGTGGAGTTCCTGAACTCTGGGTATGACCCTATTGCTGCCAGTGAAGGTTTTACATGAAGCAAATCGCAGCTGTTACAGACTTGAAGAGTGTGTCTAAATCTGTCTGGAGCTCAGCTGAGCCAGCTCCTCAGTGATGGGCTCAAAGAGAGCATAGGAAATTAACTCCAGGCTCACCACACCCAGTCTGACACTCCAAAACCAAGAGTTCTGTTTCTGTCACACAGTTCTGTAGGTGACCCTTGT
This sequence comes from Eopsaltria australis, assembly GCA_034509425.1. NCBI lineage: Eukaryota > Metazoa > Chordata > Aves > Passeriformes > Petroicidae > Eopsaltria > Eopsaltria australis. The sequence goes on from JAVTVJ010001614.1 coordinate 18,545, forward strand.
AGCTCATGAAAGGTGTGGAGTGAAGCTTCCCAGGACACACCAGAGCTCTGGAGACCTGTCTCCTCACGGGGCAGGCAGCAGCAGCTCCACACACCCAGCACCCTGACACCCACTGCTGCAGAACTGCTGTCGGGCTCCCTTGGCTTCCCAGAACTTTGCCATGGTGAACCTCATCTTGGGAAACAAGGCACAAGACACCTTTTATGTGGCCTTGTCTGGACTGGCAGGAGGTCACTGGCCAGAGATTACAGTGTTTAAATCACATGTTCCCAAGCAAATTGGTTTCTTTCAGGCGTTTTTTATTTTACTAGTCAAAAGGTTTTATTATGCAGGCTTTGGCACTGTATCATTGAAAATATTGGCATAGGTGAAACGGAGCTGAACCTTTTACATTTGCTTGGTATTTTCTCATTAGGCACAATAAAGTTGGCTTTTTAAAGAAAGAGCACCATCTTGTGGAGATTCATGTTCCACTATGCTGAACAGCCAAAATCCTGTTGAAAGCTGCACTGTTCAACTTGGGCACTGCATATTTCAGCAGTTGTAGTCTCTATAGTTTTACCACTGAGAATTAAAGAAATCAGAAAAGAAAAAAAAGAGGTAACATATTCCTTTTGTAATATCATAAGAATTCATGAGGACTGATTTGGAGGCATAAAATTAATTTCAGATCTTATTGAAGTAGATAAATGATAAGATTAAGTAAGGTGATACTTCTGTACATACTCCAGAATGACAAAGTGACAAAAATAGATTTGAGGCTAATTCCTGAGGTTTATGATTCCTCAGAAACTATTTTAGACTGTAAGTTTAGCTATACCATTTCAGATAATCGTTTGCTAGACTGAAGCAATGGCTTTTAAAGGGAACACAGGGTACTGTCCTTTGCAGTAGAGAGAGCTATTACAGCCTGGATTTAAGCCTATAGTGCATTTGTTTTACAGCAATCACTCCTATACTAGATGTTATTATGATGTAGGTGAATTGCAGTTTTCTTAGACCTTCTGTTATGTTTGATATTTGTGTGTACCTTTCTGTACCAGATACATTTCATGCTCTATTTTCCAGAGTCATTAAGCCATAAATGTCAAATTTAAGTCATAAAAATGTCATAGAACTGCTTCATTAAATGGAAATGAGGTGATACATTTATGTGAGCGAATCAGTTTACTCAAGGTATCACTTATTTGCATAAAATCAAAATAAATCAGTACTAAAAATTCACCTTCTTTACTGTACTTCATTTGCATGTGTATCTGGCACTCTCAGACCCTCCAGTGTAGCTGCTATGGCTCTGAACATAGAGATGTTGACACAGAGTAGCTGTTGAAACCAGGCCTGGTATTGCATGTCCATGATCAAAAGTGCTCAACTGTCCCAGCAAGAATACCAGCATCCATCAGGAGGCTGCAATACACTGACTTCAAGCATTATGTCAGAAATAAAGCCTTTGCATAGGAGCAAAAATATCTCTTGCTTAGAAACTAAATACAGGATTTCTTTTGTCTTCACTTAACAGCAGGAGAGATTTCCCTATGACAAATATTGTGTAGCACTGATAGTATTTTAACATTTCGTATATGTGTGTATGTGCCTACATAACTATATATGTTGGGAATAACTATCTCTGTCTGTGTGGACATAAGTGAGAAATCCAGAATCTTTAGATGAGAAATAGGCCTCTGTACAAGGTCATCCGAAAGACATCTGTGAGAAAGAGAGATGCAAAGACTGTAAATAATCCCCAGGTGTCTGAGGAGAAACTTGGCAGATTAAACTGTTATTGTAGCCTTCTGATACTAAACTTAGTGCTCTAATTAGAGTGGAGAAAATCCCGTGTGAAAGCTTTGTGTGAGAAAATACTGTGTGAACTGCAGAAGAAAACCTTATCACGTAGCTTTCTTTTTAGCACACTGTAGAATATAAGTATGCTTACTGCCTGAAATAAAACGGCTTCACTTTGATCACATTGATCTGGCGTGATGTCCCATAATTTTCCCCGCAAATGGTGACCCCGACGTGATTGATGTGATAGAGGGCCTCGTGACGTGATACCATCCGATGTGATAGGAGGCCCTTGGATGCATTGGATGCTGATATTCAGTGAAATTGATCACGGAGGGAGCGGGTAAGCCAGCCAAATCCCTGCTGCCCTGGCAGGAAGCCTTGCACACAGGGAGTGCGGGATGCCTCACTAAAAGGGTGGGATGCCTCACCGACAGGTGGGAAGCCTTGTACCTACAGACGTACAGGAAGACAGGGAATCCTCACTGACAGGTGGGAAGCCTCACACGCAGGCTGTGTAGGATGAGGGAAGCCTCACCCTAAGGGTGGTATTATAAATGAATCAGCCAATTTTATGATTAAAGAGAATTTATTAAAAGATCAAAGTATAAAATTTGAAAAAGAGCCACGAAGAAAAAGCAACGCTGAGCCAGGCGATCGGCGTTGGCGTGAACTGGGTCCGAAACACTGTCGGTTCGAATCTCACCAGTTCCCCGCTGTGGTTTCCATGAGGTGTCTTTTTATACCTTTTTTCTTCTTTGTTAATCTTATCTTTTCAATACAACAATGTAGTTTTTTCCTGTCTTTCCACCATGTCTGACGACGGTTGCTGAAATCAGTAGTCAATTTTGCTGAGGGAATGACTTTCTGGCAATGTAAGTTAAGTTATTTATTGTATATGCACACATGGAATCTATATCCTGGATCCATATCCTTGTTTATACACATGTAGAACACACATCCTGGAGCTCTGCCAGATGAGGAAGTCCCACGAAATGCACAATTTTTGGTGACCACCTATTTCCAGCATTTGTGCTTTCTCTCAACTTCAGTAAAATGCTGCAATCTTAATTTTAGCACGAATTATTTTGTAACATATACCACAGTGGGAAGCCTCACCAAAAGGTGGGTTGCCTCGTCCGGTTGCCTCGCCATCAAGATGAGAAGCCCCTTACGTAATGCGTCTGGGGAGGAAAACGGCCGGGGAGGAAATGGGGATGGACAAAGAACAACTGGCAGTCCTAAACCTCCTCCAATTTATCATCTCTGTGAAAAGATTGAAATGTGATAATTCCATTATTCAGAATCTCCTAAAGTCAGCTTGGGACAGTGGACTAATCCTGGGAGCGGGAGTAGCCTTTCAGATACCCGTCTGGGAGGCAATTAGGAAGGCACTGTGGGACGCAATCAGTAATAGCAGAGCAGCCACTCAAGAGACATCCAAATATTCCACTCACTGGAAACTCATAGAAGAGGCAATGAAAGCGGAGAGGCAGGCAGCTGCTTCTGCTTTTGCGATATTAACTCCTTCGGACTCTAAATCAAATGAAACTGAAACAACAATCACCTCCACCTGTTTGACCTATGTGGCGTTCCCACTTACCTCCTCTGCAACAGCCCTGCCTTCCACCCCTCCTTTACCCGAGACAACCACCCCCGCAAATGTTACCTAAAGTACAGAGGAACTCGAAGAAAGGTCCGTTGTAAAACTTAATGAGCCCGCCAAAGATAAAGACACATTGAGCAAAGTGCAAGATCAACTAAGAGCAAAAATGAGTAAAATCAAAATGAAATTAATGCAGACGCGGTGGGAAGGCGAGCCAGGATGTCAGCCACTCGTGCCAGTCACCCGATGCCAACCACCTGAGCCAGCGGGGACAACCCTACGATCGAACTTGACTCTATAATCCACCAGGGAAGAAGAAACAAAAGGTAATGTACTGAAAAAATTGCTACGAAACGTGCTTGGAAAGTTGCTGACCCCTAGCAGCCCGTGAGCCTCCAACAGCTGTCACGCAGCCCCTCGCAGTGGTTTCAGATTCTCCCCGCGGCCGCTGCAGCTGGCGGCGGCTCCTGCCCTCAGCTCCAGCCGCCCCCCACCACCACCAGCCACCCCCCCAGAGCCGGCGGTGGCGGCGGCGCTGGGCAGACAGTGAAAAACCTTTGTCCCCAACAGCAACTTAACAATGGTAGTTTTCCCTGACCGGCGGCTCTGCACACACCAAAAACTTTCTCCCCCACCAGTACCTTACCAACAACAGTTTTCCCTAAACCAGCGGCTCCGCGCGCGGCGGAGGACTCTTTCCCCGGCGGCGGCTTCCGGCGCCAGTTTTCCCTGAGCCAGCGGGTCTGCGCGCAGCGAGAACTTTTCCTTACCGAGACCCTAGCAACAGCGATCTTCCCCGGACCGGCGGGGTGCAAGCAGCAGTGGCGCTGCCTGCGCTGTTCTTTTGCTCCTGTCATTGACTTTGCCTTGTCCTGACTCTGAAACTACGGCTGAAAAGTATGGAAAATTGTTATAAACGAACCAATCAATACTATGATTAAAGAGAATTTATTAAAAATCAAAGTATAAAATTCGAAAAAGAGCCACGAAGCAAAAGCAACGCCGAGCCAGGCGATCGGCTCTGGGGTGAGCTGAGTCCGAATCACTATCGGTTCAAATCTCACTAGTTCACCGCTGCTGTTTCTATGAGGTGCCTTTTTATATCTTTTTTTCTTCTTTGTTAATTTTATCTTTTCAGTACAACACTGCAGTTTTTTTCCTGTCCTTCCGCCATGTCTGACGACAGTTCCTGAAATCAGTAGTCAATTTTTGCTGCTAGAATGAGTTTCTGGCGATGTATATTATTTATTGTACATGCACACGTGGAATACACATCCTGGAGCTCTGTCAGACGAGGAAATCCCACAATATGTTTATCTCTGGAATGCACATTGAATGTACCTCGCCAGGGCTTATTCAGACAGAAATCCCTTGAAAAGCACAATTTTGGCGGTCACCTGTTTCTGGCATTTGTGCTTTCTCTCAACTTCAGTAAAATGCTGTAATCTTAAATTTTAGCACGAATTATTTTGCAACATATACTACAAAAATTATGGCTTTTTCTCTAGTGGACGGGGGGGGAGGGTCGGGTGCGGATCAGAGCAAGAGGGTTTGGGTGAAATGTAAACTGAGTGATAAACTGAGTTTAAACGAGTGGTAAACTAGATTTACCTGAACAGGAATTGTACTACTGGATAGAAATTGGTAGCTAGATTGTAATCTGTTTTTGCTGTTTTTCTTGTTTTTACTTTGTTTTAATGAGTGTTAAGTTCTATACCTACAGCTGAACCTGAAAGCACAGTAATCCTGGAGATGATAGAGCAAACCTACATCCCTGCTCGAAGAAAGGATAAATCTGTGTACTCGCAGCTTGTAACACTGTTTTCAAACCTCTCCCAAGCCATCACTCCTGATGTATTAACAACTCTGGATCACCCCTGATGTATTAATAGATATAAATATGTTGTTAAAGTACTATTAGGTTTATTAAGTTCTGTTAGGGTGTCATAGCGTAATTGCTGTTAAAAATTCCCAGTGTAGAAAGAAGAGGTAGAGTCGGAAATGAGGTAGCCAGCATAAACTCCGCCTACCTAAAAAACTCATAAAACCAAGAAAGCACCTGAAGAAACCCTCTTTGAGGCCTCCGGTTCGCAGAGGAAAGACTCTGCTCTCCTCCCCTCCTCACCAACTGGGTAAGGTCTCTCCCAGACCACATGGTCTGGGGGCTGCTGGCCCGCATGGTGTGGGGGGGAGGGGGAGGAGAGAGAGAGAGAAAAAACTCAAGCTGCTTCATCTTGCTGTCCTTGGCTAAAGAACTTCGCCATCTCTGTTTGCCTAGCCTGGGCCAGGCTGGTTTCTTCCCCTCTCCGCGGCACAGCCCGGCGGGAAGAGGGTTTGGGGTCGGACCCCATGGACCTCGGGAATGCCCCGCCCGATTAGCCTCACGGCAAACGCAGCACGGGAGAGAGACAGAGGGAGCTCAGACTGAGCCTCTCCCGCAGCTCGGGTATGGCTTCGTTTACTCCTTGCAACTCTGCGCAGGAGGGAGAAAGGAGTTGAATTAAGCTTCTCCCACAGCTCAAGTACAGCTCCTGCCGGGCGGCCCCCACACACACTTCGGCACGGAAGGGGGCTTAAACCAGCCCCTGCAGCACGGACGCGGTCCCGCCGGGCCCTTGCGATTCAAATGCGGCATAGATGAGAGCCGGCATGGACGGGTTCTTTTCCTTCAGTTCAGGCACGGACTTAACAACACTCAAACCACGCGGGTGAAAGCCACGTGACCATTGCCCAGCCGAAAGACAAATTAACTGTTTCTTTCTAATATCAGAATGAGACTTTGAGAACATTCATTTCTCCTTCTCACACAGAAAGAGCATAAAAATAAAGGCACCTACAAAAAGTACAACATAGAGACTTCAAGTTAATGACTGTATCTAAGTTTATTTTTCAAAGAAGGAGGAGATGAGGAGTGCTTTAAATGCTGAAAGTTCTTTTGTAAAAGCATGTTGATAAAGTTAGCTGTAATACACCCTGTAATATATGAATAATGGTCTAAAAGAGGTGAGAAAAAGGGAATGTAATGTTCTAAGTTACAAGCAGTTGACTGAGATTTTTGTGTATTAAGATTTTTCTTTCTTTTCCCCAAAAACAATAAAAGACTTGTGTTGCTAATGATAAAGAGATGCCGTTGTCACTGTAATAGAAACATTTGCTCTCAAAAAGAACACCTCAATAACCATCATATGTCCATTAGTGTAGCCCTGAGAAAGCTACTAAAATAAAAAAAAGTCTAAAAAAGCAAATACCTCCCTTCAAAGAGAGAATTGCTTACTAGAAAGCTAATGACCATAGAAACTGTGTTTCCTATGGGAGTCAACATGATAAAACAAAAGAAAGCTTCTCTCTCTGCATAAATTAAGAAAACTATTTTGTTCCAGAAGTAGGAGATTAACTATAAGTTGAAGTGTTACCTTTTGTATAGTCAACAAGAAAAAAAATAAGAAAGGTAAAGAGAAGAAAAGAGTGTTCTAAAGAGTTTGGTGTTAATGCCTAATTATTATTCCTATTTTATGTCTGTTAATAAAATTCCTTTTTGTATTCCTTAAAGTATAAGCCTGCTTATGCCTATTATTAATCCTTATCTCACAACAAAATCAAATAATCTGGACTACAAAAATTAATCTTCATATCTAATTTTGATCCCCAAACCTCTAAACCACAATATAGGGTTACGTGTTACAACTAAGTTCTGTGAAAGTTACCTGCAATTATGCATAACTATATGTGTTACAACAAAGATTAAGTTCTGTTAAGGTTACGTACATACAGTCATGCATATGCATTCTTTTAGTTATCATGTTCATGGTACCATAGTCTTCTTAGTTAAGGATAGTTGACAAAGTCTGTTGCTTTAAAAACTTTCCTGTATCTTTATGTAGATGTATCATGTTCATGTTTAAGTAGTCTTCTCAATTACTGTTTCTAACAGCTTTCTCATAATCTAAGTGTTAGAGAAACCCCTCCAGTTGGAGCCCTGGCTCTGGCCAAGCCTGGGCTCTCCCTGGGCAGGCATCTACCAACAGACCCAGGCGTTGCTGCATCAAAATCATACTTAAGTCGTGTTTGACTTAATAATTTGAATTGACATTGGCTGCATCCGTTTTGGAGAGGACTTGGAGACGCTGTCCAGACAGGTTTTTCCATGTCCTCACTGAAACAAGGCATGCCAGCTGTTACAGACCCTGGATGTTGGTATAGCATTCCAAAATTCAATAAGGTATTGCTCAGATTGACAACCTTCAGGGGCAAGGTAATTGAGACTGATTTGCTGAACTATTGAGTCGTGAAAAGTCACAAGATAACGTAGATCACTTAGAATGTTTGGCACATGGGTGTTAGGAGTATCCTTATGTCTAGTTATGTGTGTTACTACACTGCCTATGACAGATGGCTGGTAATGCCATAGACAAACTTACGTTAATTAAAACAAAGGGGGGAATTATAGGGTTACACTATGTGTGTTATGAGTATTGTGGTTTGTGACCTTATAGGGTATTGTTTATCTTTTCTGTTTATATGATGGCACATCCTGTGTTTGGGATGGTATAAAGGGAATTTTCACTGCGTAGTAGAAGGCAGTAGCCATAGTAGGAGTCATAGGAGTAGTCTTAGGATAATAGTGTAGTATGTAGTAGTCTCTGTCTTTATAATAGAGCACCAGCCTTTATGGGAATTGAATTTCATAAACAGCATAATTGGACATCTTGGACTAGTGTATCAAACCCCTCTAAGTGGTTTAAGTATCAAAACAAGTGTCCTGGGTTAGGCCAGAGGGGTCAAAATCTAGGAAGTGATCTGGGCTGCAGGAATGCAGGAAGAAATACAACTTCCTTCCTGCGAGAGAGAGAGAGCCAATAATCAGGTAGTTTTAAGAATTGATAGGTAGGTAAACCAATTAAAAAGTTGGTCCGCCTTCAAGGAAAAAAACCATATATAAGCAGAGACTTTCTGACGCTCTTCCTCTTTGGACCTGCTGCTGCTGTGTAGAGAGGAGCAGCTCCTGCTTCTCTCACTGGTGAGGCCCAAGCGCTTTCCCCCCCCTCCCCCCCGCCTTTCCAAAGGAGGGATGGGGGGGGAAGGGAGGTTTTTACGGCAGCCGTGCCGCTGCAGCCGGGCAGGCATGGGGGAGGAAACGATTGGAATTTTCAGCAAATCCAGCTCAGCCGGGGTGTCAGCTACACAAGAGGGAGAGCCGGGCCAGGCAAGGACCGGGCCGGACTCCATCCAGCTCGGGCCAGGCCCTGCCCTGTCATCCCGGGCCCAGATGGCCCTACCAGGCCGAGCCAGCTCCGCAGAGCCGGGCAGAGACTCTTGAGAACGTCTGGCATCCAGCTCGGACCTGTTCAAGCAGCCCGGCAAAGAGCACGTGATCCTCACACTGCCGGAGACAGAGAGAGACAGAGATTAACTCTCTCCATGCCTAGACTAAACTCACAGACACCCATCCTTCCTCGCAGAGAGAGGAACGAGTGAGGACATCTACATAGTGCAGCGCAGAGACTTTACAGTCAGTGAAGAAAGCAGAACTGATACCTAGAGGGAGGTGCATGGGAAGTTGCTTCGAGAGTGAAGCTGAAAACTCTTTTGGAGAACAATGGTTGGGGACTGAGCTAATAAATTCTCTGTAATATATGAAGATATAGTCCAAAGGGGGATGTGAGGTTCTTATTGCAGCCAATGAACTGAAATACCTAAGTACAGACAAGTAAGTGTGGAAAAAGTACAGCCTGATGAGAAACTAGAACTAAGAGAGAAGAGAGGCTGTGACTCAGAGCCCTGGTCCTGGGGAGAATGCTAGAGAACCTGAGTTGTCAGGAGAACCTGTGTTGCTAAGCACAGAAGAAGGAATTTTCTTTGTTGCTGCAATTGAACTGGACATCCTTAAAACAGGTACCCTGTGGACTGTTCATAACCCACCAGAGTGGCTGGGGGAAGGCTACTGGTGTGGGAGAGATCCACCATTAAGCTGGACTTTACTCCGGGCGGCGGTTAATGGTGAGGCAGAAGACCCATAAAAACTGTATTTTTCTTACAGAAGATCCAGGGTGTAAGCAAAAGAAACTTCTCTCCCTAAATGAACTGGAACAAGAGCTGTTTCTGAGGTGGTAAACTGACTAGAGGTCAAAGTGTTGTCTTCTGTATGTTGTCAGGGAGAATGAAATGGAGAGGTGGGGAAGGAGGGGTGGTCTGGGGAGTTTGTTCTGGTTTTTTTTTCTTGAGTTTTTTGTTTTTCCTTTTTTCCCTTTGTCTTAGATATATTAATAAAACTTCTTTGTACTTTATAAAGTTTGAGCCTGCTTTGCCTACTCCTAATCCTTATCTCACAACAAGCAATCAAGTAAATTTAGGTAAGTGTGCTGGCATTTAGCCACAAACCTGAGTAAGCAAACTAAAACCACGACAACAAGAATGATTATTGTAAAGGCAGTTTAGGGGCAGAAACTAGAGGCAGCAAATTTGCTATTTAGAACAATGATACAGCCAAAGGATTTCCCTCAGGGTACATTTTAATTTGTGGAGACTGGGCATGGCAAGGAATTCCCGTGAGGGTTTATGGAGGACCTTATTATATTAGCAAACTCACTGTTTTTGCCCCCTCAATGGCTGATGTATTACAAAATGTAAGTAGAACCAAAACAAAACAGTCAGTAGAACAACTAGGCCCTGATTGTAAGGATAAGGTGGACTTAAAAGGAAAAGTATCCAGAGTATTAATGTCACTGCTTGTGCCAGGAGCTGCCGCTGAAAATGCACTGTAAGAAATAGTCCACTTAACCTGTTGGACAACTAAGCAGCTTAACCTAATGTCAAGTATAATTTCAGAACTGTTACAGGACGTTGATGGTGTTAGGCATGCCGTACTGCAAAACAGAGCCGCTATAGACTTCTTGTTGCTGGCTCAGGGCCATGGTTATAACGAGTTTAGTAGAATGTACTGTATAAATCTATCTGACCACTCTCAATCAATTCATGCTCGTTTACAACTGAGAGAAAACATGAAGAAGGTAAAGATAATAAAATTGCCTTAGGAGATGGGTTAGCAAACTTAGATATTAAGGGCTGGTTAATGGAGTTTGTAAAGACAAGACTGATAGTTTTAGTAGTCATTATAATCATAAGTGCATTATTGCCATGTATAGTTAAGTGTTTAACCAAGACAGTAGAAAAAAGTGTAAACCAGGTCTGGATTGCTCAAAGAAAAGAAGGGGGTTTTGTTGGGAATAACTATCTCCGTCTGTGTGGACATAAGTGAGAAATCCAGAATCTTTAGATGAGAAATAGGCCTCTGTACAAGGTCATCCGAAAGACATCTGTGAGAAAGAGAGATGCAAAGACTGTAAATAATCCCCAGGTGTCTGAGGAGAAACTTGGCAGATTAAACTGTTATTGTAGCCTTCTGATACTAAACTTAGTGCTCTAATTAGAGTGGAGAAAATCCCGTGTGAAAGCTTTGTGTGAGAAAATACTGTGTGAACTGCAGAAGAAAACCTTATCACGTAGCTTTCTTTTTAGCACACTGTAGAATATAAGTATGCTTACTGCCTGAAATAAAACGGCTTCACTTTGATCACATTGATCTGGCGTGATGTCCCATCATTTCCCCCACATATATATAATACATATGCATATTTTCAGTTATGTGTGGATATATATGTGCAGAATAATTTCCAAAAGTTGAATCAATGAGTAAGTGAACAGATTTATTTTTTTTGGTCTCTTTCCACCATATAACAATTTGTAATAACTGTTTTTTGGTTTTTTTTTTGGTGGAAATGCAGTTCAAAATGGATACAGCTTAATGATTTACCAAAGTACTTAGAAATAATTTGTATTACCGGAGTGAACTTCATAACCATAAAAATAATTTTTATATTCCAATTAAATGTCCCAGTGTGGTAGTTTGAAAGCAAATCAGTGAGAGGCTCAAAGTCAGAACTACAATTTAATAGGAAAAATGTAGTAATACAAAAAAAAAAAAAAAAAAAAAAAGAAACCACTGACAGGGTCAGAATACACCCTGACACCCTGTCGGTCAGGGTGTTGGTAGTAGTCCACTTAGAAGGTGGTTGCAGTCTTCTGGGAGTGATAGATGCGATTCTGTCGAAGTAATGATCTTGAGAAAGGTGTAGTTCTCCTCTGAAGGTCCAGTGGTGGTGTAGAAGGGTCTGGTCTTCCTCTGGGAATCCCGTGGAAAAAGCTGCCTATAGTGCTTCAAATCTCAGTTTATATGCAGATCGGAATACATTGGTTCCTCCCCCTGGGCGGGGCATCTCACAATGGGATGATGAGCCACTATCTGCAATGTTTGGGGTGAGTGAAGTGCTTATCTGGCCCCAACGACTGGCCTATTAGCAAACTATTCTGCAGCCATCAGGAACACTGCCACGCCTGGTCTTAACGACCGGCATATTAGGAAACCGTTCTGCGGCCATCAGGAACACTGCCACGCCCGGCCCCCAGCATCCCACGAAGATGGTGATAGAATACACACCATTGTAACCTAAGACATTATCCACCTCTTATTCTATCACCATCTATGTGATACCCAAACCAGTACCTCCCTTTATACATATATATACATATACAATAAAACTTTACACACAGTTCTCACTTAAAATTAAGTTTCCTTGTGGTACACAATGGGTTTCTCCATCTTTCTGCATTACCCACTAAGCGTAACCAGGTCTTTGAGCAAAAACAACCCTGCGGATAGGTTTGCCTTTGTCTGAGGTGGGACTAATCTAAACAGTCTTTCTTAAAATACCTCTCATGTGTACCACAGGGACTCTATCTCCGTCCACTGTGTGCAAGGGTTCAGACTGGGCAGGACTAGTTCGATTAATGGAGCCTCGTGTGTTGACCATCTAGGTGGCTTTTGCTAAGTTCACTTCCCAATTTTTGAAGGTCCCCCTGCCAAGTGCCTTCAGGGTGGTCTTAAGCAGTCCGTTGCACCGTTCAACTTTCCCGGCAGCTGGTGCATGATAAGGGATATGATATATCCACTCGATGCTATGTTCTCTGGCCCAGTTGTTTATAAGGCCATTCTTGAAATGGGTTCTATTGTCCGACTCAATTCTCTCAGGGGTGCCATGTCTCCACAAGACTTGCTTTTCCAGGCCTAAGATGGTGTTTCGGACGGTAGCATGAGGCACAGTGTAGGTCTCCAACCATCCAGTGGTTGCTTCCACCATGGTCAGCACGTAGCGCTTGCCTTGGCGGGTTTGGGGAAGGGTGATGTAGTCAATTTGCCAGGCTTCCCCATACCTATACTTCGACCATCGTCCACCGTACCACAGAGGCTTCACCCGCTTGGCCTGCTTGATCATAGCGCAGGTCTCGCAGCCATGGATGACCTGTGAGATGCTGTCCATGGTCAAGTCCACCTCTCGGTCACGAGCCCATCGGTACGTTGCATCTCGTCCCTGATGACCAGAGGTATCATGGGCCTAACGAGCTAGAAATAATTCTCCCTTGTGCTGCTAGTCCAGATCCACTTGTGATACTCTCAGTTTGGCAGCCTGGTCTACCTGCTCCTTGTTACGATGTTCTTTATTGGCCCGACTCTTGGGTACACGTGCATCCACATGTCAAACTTTCACAGTCAGCCTCTCTACATGGGTAGCGATGTCCTGCCAAATCTCAGCGGCTCAGATGGGTTTCTTTCTGCGCTGCTAGTTGGCCTTTCTCCAGCAATTCAACTAACTCTACAAAGCGTTAGCTACTATCCAGGAGTCAGTGTAGAGATAGAGCCGAGGCTACTTTTCTCGCTCAGCAATATCCAAAGCCAGCTGGACGGCTTTAAGCTCTGCGACCTGACCGGATCCATTTTCTCTCTCAGTAGCCTGTGTAACTCGTCGTGTGGGGCTTCATACAGCAGCTTTCTACTTCTGGTTAGCACCTACAATTCGGCAGGAACTATCAGTGAAGAGGGCATATCGTCTTTCACTCTTCGGTAGCTTGTTATATGGTGGGGCTTCCTCAGCAAGTGTCACTTGCCCTTCCTCTTCTTCAGAAGATAATCTAAAAGTCTCACTTTCAGGCCAGTTTGTTATAATTTCCAGAATCCCAGGGCGATTAGGGTTTCTTATCCGGGCTAGCTGTGTGATCAGTGCAATCCACTTGCTCCATGTGGCATCGGTGGCATGCTGTGTGGAAGGAACCCTTCCCTTGAACATCCAACCCAGCACTGGTAGTTGGGCTGCCAGAAGCAGCTGTGCTTCGGTGCCAATTACTTCTGAGGCAGCTCGAACTCCTTCATAAGCCGCAAGAATCTCTTTCTCGGTTGGGGTATAGCTGGTCTCAGATCTTTTATATCTCCGACTCCAGAACCCAAGTGGTCATCTTCGAGCCTCTTCAGGTCCCTTCTGCCACAGGCTCTAGGATGGACCATTCTCCCTGGCCGCAGTGTAGAGCACATTTTTCACATCCTGTCCTGTTCTGACTGGCCCAAGGGCTACTGCATGGGCAATCTCCTGCTTAATTTGTTCGAATGCTTGTTGTTGCTCAGGACCCCACTGGAAATCATTTCTTTTTCGTGTCACGAGGTAAAGAGGGCTTACAATTGTGCTGTATTCTGGGATATGCATTCTCCAAAACCCGACAGCTCCTGGAAAAGCTTGGGTTTCCTTCTTGTTCGTAGGTGGGGACATAGCAGTGATCTTGTTGACTACTTCTGTCGGGATCTGGTGACGTCCATCTTGCCGCTTGACTTTTAAGAATTGGATTTCTTGAGCGGGTCCCTTAACCTTACTTTGCTTGATGGCAAAACCAGCTCTTAGGAGAATCTGGATGATCTTCTTTCCTTTCTCAAAGACTTCCTCTGCTGTGTTCCCCCATACGATAATGTCGTCAATGTACTGCAGATTTTCTGGAGCCTCACCCTTTTCCAGTGCAGCCTGGATCAGGCCATGGCAGATGGCGAGGCTGTGTTTCGACTCTTGGGGGAGTCTGTTCTAGGTGTATTGCTCTCCCCTCTAGGTGAAAGTAAACTGAGGCCTGCACTCTGCTGCCAGAGGAATGGAGAAAAAGGCATTGGCAATATCGATGGTCACGTACCACTTTGACGCCTTGGATTCCAGTTCATACTGAAGTTCCAACATGTCTGGCACAGCAGCACTCAGTGGTGGTGTGACCTCATTCAGGCCACGATAATCTACTGTCAGTCTCCATTCTCTACTGCACTTACGCACTGGCCATATAGGGCTGTTAAAGGGTGAATGAGCTTTGCTGACCACCCTTTGGCTCTTCAGTTTACGAATCATCTCGTGGATGGGAACTACAGAGTCTCTGTCTGTGCGGTACTGTCGTCGGTGCACTGTCGCTGTGGCGATTGGTACCTGCTGTTCTTCAACTTCTAGCAGTCCCACAGCAGAGGGGTCATTTGAGAGACCAGGCAAGGTATTTAGCTGTTGGATGTCTTCTGTTTCTACTGCGGCTATCCTGAAAGCCCAGCAATGTCTTTTTGGGTCTTTGAAATACCCATTTCTAAGATAGCCTATGCCCAGGATGCATGGGGCTTCTGGGCCAGTCACGATGGGGTGTTTCTGCCACTCATTCTCAGTTAAACTTACTTCAGCTTCCAATACAGTCAGCTGCTGGGATCTTCCTGTCACCCCAGAAATAGAAATAGATTATGTTCTCACGTACCTTGATGGCATCAGGGTACATTGAGCGCCGGTGTCAACCAAAGCCGTGTATCTTTGTGGGTCAGATGTGCCAGGCCATCGGATCCACACAGTCCAATAGATCCGGTTGTCCCTTTCCTCTACCTGGCTAGAGGCAGGGCCCCTCTATTCCTGATCGTGGTACACGTTGCTCTCTTCCTGTAAATATGTTCTTGAGGTCCCTTCAAGAGGATCGGTCATATCATCATTCCTATACTGTTCAGAGTTCTGTCCACAAGAGACCGGAGCAGCGTTGACTCTAGGTGGGCTCCTTGTGGTAGCTGTTCCTCTTTTCAGTTCACGTACTCGGGCTGCTAAGGAAGAGGTGGGTTTTCTGTCTCACTTTTTCATGTCTTCTCCATGCTCTTGAAGGAAAAACCAGAGGTTACCTCGTGGAGTGTATCTTCTTTCTCTGGCTGGGGAATGTTGGCTCCTAATAGCAGAGACCCTTGTTGATTCTGGCGAGATGTGGTGAATTTTTTGCTTCAGCTCCTTTCTGAGTTTCTCTTCCAAGTTCTGGACATGCTCAGCCAGCTTTGTTTCCACAGATGAGACATGGGTGCGAAATGGGGCAGTGACAGTGTCCTCATAAATTCTTAGTTTGTTGACTAGTACTCCTACCTTGTCCGCTCCTTCCCTCCATTGCAGTGTTGCTAGGTAACGGGAGTATATCTCTGGTCTAAGCTGTGCGAATCTCAACCACATCTGTGACGTGCATTGGACATCATCTGGGTTGTTAGGGAATCTCTCATCTTGTGAGAAAATGATCTCTAGCACGGCCAATTCTCTCAGGCATCGGATACCTTGTTTCATTGTGCTCCATTTTCCTTGGTGCACCTGGAGGTCTTCTTTACAAAGGTATCTGTCTTTTACGCTTGCCAGCAGTCGCCGCCAGAGACTGAGAGTTTCTTGGGTTTTCCCGATCCCCTGGTCAATGACCACATCCTGGGTCAGGGATCCAAGTTGCCTGGCCTCACTTCCATCTAGCATGGTGTCATTGGCTGCAGCGTCCCAGATGCAAAGAAGCCAGGTCAGGATGGATTCATTTGTCTGGTGGGTGAACTCCCTCCGTAGGTCACGCAGCTCACCCAGGGATAAAGAACGAGTGATGATCTCTGGCTCTGTCTCTTCTGCTTGGTGCGAAGGTCTAGCCTCCTCCTCATCGGTCGTTGTGCGGGCTGATTAGCTCCTGGTTTTCTTTTTCTGAAGGGGGGCAACTGCTACTAGCTTAGGCTGTTCTGGCTTGGTGATGGCTTGTGTGGAGACTCTGTCGTTTCTTTCAGTCTCTTTTTCCTCTATGACAGTTTGTTTAGATACGGTGCCTGTTGTTCTGCTGCTTTTCTTGTCCTCATCCTGAGGATACTGTGTTGCATTGAGCATTGTTCTGACTCTAAGCATGGTGTACACAGTGCAGGCTGTACAAAGAAGACAAAGCAGAACTAATAGCAAGATTATACCATCTTTGACATCCAAAGGGAACTCAGTATTTTCAAAAACTGTTGTGTCAGGTCTGAAAGGCTGAAAGAAACCATTCTCTACTCTTTCCCCTAGGGGCTGGGTGCGATTGTTGAGGAGGCCCCAGATGTAACAGCCCATACCAGGACAAGCAAACAAAATTGAGTATATATTCCGAATGGTGTTCATTGCCTCGGAGGTTATCATGCAATAGACATAGTAAACTAGTAAAGCAATTTTTATACGATACCCCGGCCTACACAGGAGCATTACCACAGGCAGGTAATTCCCTGTCTGTGGAAATATATATAGAGCAAGGTACAGGACACATGTAAGTATGTTGAGTATCATGGTGAATAGGTGGCTTCTAGAACACAAAATTGTAATTCTGACTTTCCTCAGGGCCTGGCCTCACGTTTGGGCGCCAAAAAATGTGGTAGTTTGAAAGCAAATCAGTGAGAGGCTCAAAGTCAGAACTACAATTTAATAGAAAAATGTAGTAATACAAAAAAAGAAAAAAAAAAAAGAAACCACTGACAGAGTCAGAATACAACCTGACACCCTGTCGGTCAGGGTGTTGGTAGTAGTCCACTTAGAAGGTGGTTGCAGTCCTCTGGGAGTGATAGATGCGGTTCTGTTGAAGCAATGATCTTGAGAAAGGTGTAGTTCTCCTCTGAAGGTCCAGTGGTGGTGTAGAAGGGTCTGGTCTTCCTCTGGGAATCCCGTGGAAAAAGCTGCCTATAGTGCTTCAGATCTCAGTTTATATGCAGATCGGGATACATTGGTTCCTCCCCCTGGGCGGGGCATCTCACAATGGGATGATGAGCCACTATCTGCAATGTTTGGGGTGAGTGAAGTGCCCATCCAGCCCCAACGACTGGCTCATTAGCAAACCATTCTGCAGCCATCAGGAACACTGCTACGCCCAGCCCCCAGCATCCCACGAAGATGGTGATAGAATACATACCATTGTATCCTAAGATACCCAGCCATCCTTACTAGCCATTCATTGTCACTATTATTTCATGTCAAATGGCGTATGTTTAAAGTAAGCACTGAATCAGACTGAAACACATGCTTTGATATGTGAATCACTCTCTAATAAGAAAATTTCCAGAAAGGTTCCTTTTAAGCTTTTGAAGGAGTCAGACAATTTCTGATGGCTTCCTGAAACACTTCAAACTGTAGTTTCCTTTGTAGAAAGCAGCTTGTTCTTACTGTTGCTGAGGGTAGGCTAACATGACAGATTACAGTGCTACCTTTGTTCCTATCCTGGTAACTGTATTTTGTCTGTGCTTTGGTAATGTCTGTGTATTTAGGCTAAAAGCATATATTAAAGTCCTAAAGTTTTAGCTCCAGCGAACGCAGATCAAAAGAAGTGCACACTGTATATTACATTCTCATCTGAAAGATCAGTAAGGGAGACTTTTTGACCTAATGTAACAGAAAAATATGAGTGCTGCCAAGAAGAGAAGACTGGACATCTAACCTGCCCTTTAACCATGCTTAGACATACCTACTTCCACAGAAAACACAAGAAAAGTTGAAGGACAGTTTGACTATCCATTTACAATAGAAATTACCTTTTGTTGATGGTTCTTTATTTTCAGAGGTATTGCTTTGTTTTAAAACCTGGAAGTAAAGATAGAAATTAGCACTTGGGTAAACTCTGATTTTTTCCTGAAATTTTTTAAAATTTATTTTATCTTGCAATGCTGAATGTTCTTTGCATGAAGGTAAATGACAATTCTTTAACTTGAAACTTGCTAAGTGCTGGAAGTGAAAACTCACAGAAATAGGCTGTGCATATTCTGAAATCTTTGGCTTTGAATGACTTTTGATGGAATTACCATTTGTTGCCTTTCCCTCTTTAGCTGCTGCTGCTTTGCAGTTTTGGGTAGCATGTTTTATCTCTTATGTTGCTCAAAAAGCTATCAGATGATGTTCTGAATAAATGCTTGCAGTAGCTTCAGATATTGTCACTTCTCTAATAGGTGAAAGATGCCTACTCTTGGTCTGGGTCACCTCATGTTTTGACAGAAACAAAGATGTATTTTCATCTCAGCCACTGGAAATCAGAATCCAGTGCAGCAGTGCAAATAATTTTGATTAGTAGTTCGAGCTAATATTGAAGCCTACAAATTGTAATGTGTGACAGTGAATCTTTGAGAAAAAGGCAGAATACTATAAATGAGTGTATATACCACTTTGTCTGGTTTGAGAAAGTCATTGCCTTTAGTCAACGTCTGTTCATGTTTAAGATGTGTGAAAAGTTTCTTAGTGTTAGGAACAGCTTTTCCTCTTTTGGTATGTGTGATGGGTGCCTCCTGAAATCACACATAGTAATAATACATCTGCCTGGAATCTAAGAGCCATAGCTCTACTGGAGTTGTAAGGAAGGTGGTGTAATTTTATGTTTGTTTTGTCTGAGGGCTTTTTCTCCCATGCTTAATTATTTCTTATTTGGAACACTATTTGAAGTTTTGTTGTATTGTGTTTTCTCTTTTTATATAGACTGCTATTACAGCATAATATTCAGATTTTAATGTGCACAGCAAATACATCAAAACAAAATCATAAAAAATCCCCAAATCTTCTTTATCTCCTTCTCCAAATATAAAAAATTCTAGTTTCTTTAATGATCCTGGCTTTGTAGAGTTACTCAAAACTGTAAAAGGCTGTGGGATGTGTATTCCCACCAGGAGTACTTGTTATCTTTTATTATGTGTATCAAAATAATTTCAAGAATTTGGGCCCGTATTATGTAATGTCAGGATTTATACTCATCCAAAGAGGTCGTTAAAAAACATGCAAGCTGACAGGAACGCTGTGTTTAAACATTCTGCATGAAGCACCTAATGTTACAAATGCTCATGAGGAAATGTTTCCTTGCTGAAGTCTGGGTAAAGCTTTCCATCATGGTTTGCTGAGGTGGCTGTTAAGATGTTGTCTGTTATCTGGTTAACCAAAAGAATGCAGCCATCAACTACTTAAAGTCATAGTCTTTGTGTGGCCAAGAAAGCACAATTTCCCTGCTGTACTGTGTGTTATCTTTCATAAATTTTTGTGGATTTGTCACAGCCCTCACAAGCACAGTCGCTGGTGCTGCTGCCTACTGCTTCTACTTCTTAAAATCCTGAGTCAATAATCTTCAGTGTACCTGAGTTGCTTTGATATAGAGCAATTTTTGCCCAATTTTAAAAAAATCACAGTTACTTCTGAGATCCATTGGCTTTTCAGTCATGTCCTCAAGTCCTTTTCCTTGATTCCACTCCTGCAGGCAGGCTGTGTTTGCAGATGGGCATTGGAGAGGCTGAAGCAAAATATGTGTAGAATAAAACACATCTATACAGGTGTTATGAACAAGTTGATTATTTCTGGCTTGAACACAGAAGTCTAGACAAACTCTGCACCTGCCACAAATTTCCCAGTTTCAGAGATCCTGTTCCTTCACTATTTGGTTGCTGTAGGTTTTCTCAGTTCTGTTTGGCCTGGTGGGGTGCTGTGACAGATCCCCCGCCTCTGCTGAGCTGCCGGTGCTCTGTGTGGTCCAGTGACTAAAGAGGTGACTCCCACCAGAGTTTGCTTTCCTTGTCATTCACTTCTCTTTGTATTTTGCCACCCAGTTGCAGAGAAGGAGAAAGTTTGTTCTCCCAAATCACCAGTGCATCGTTTTGTACGTCATTAATCAAGAATGCTGGTAACAAATGGCAGAATTTGCATATTTTGATACTCTATGATTGATGAATTTCACATTTATAAATTCAACAGAAAACGTTAGTGCTGACTTTTCCTGCAAAGGGCTAGAAAATGTTGAAACATTTTCATAATACAGTGACAATTCAGATGAAATTTCAGCCTCACTGCACTTTACAGCAGTGTTGTTACAAACGTCAATGTACACAATAATACCTCTAGAAAACAGACGTTACTGTGTCTTTGTACAGTTCTTGCATGAAACAGGACACACAGTTCTGTACAAATTTTTCACAAGGGATATGAATATATGTCCCACTTGTGAGCTTTAAAGTTCACTTCAGTAAGACTATATATTTACGATTTTAATGAGTTCAGTACTCTAAAAACAAATTGAAAAAATTTAATGAGAAGCACTTGGTATTCCTATCTATCAGTGATTTTGAAGGCACATCTTAAGCCTTTACCTAAAGCTGTTTAAGTGCAAATATTTTTGCAAGACTGGAACTCTAGAGACTTTTCATGAGTTAATGCCTGGCCTTTTTGCTGAGCTTTAAAAATCCAGAAACTAAGAAAATGGTAATCAAAATTATGACCCATATTTTTCCAGATGAAACTCTTTATGCATGTATTAAAAATAGTTAACAGTTTACCTTACTGCCTTTTCTCTTGAATGAGGCAATAAATCTATTTAATTTTGTTAACAGCCATAATAACACTTCAAAGGACCCCTGATTTACTTACTCTGTAATTGCCTTCAGTTTCCATTAGAACTGTTTATCGCTAATTTTAAGCAATACTTAACACAAAGGGTTTCTAAAATGATGTCTGTGTGCATTAGCTATAGAAGGACTATACTTGTGAATTAGCTAGACTTCGTCATGTCTTTCTGACAGGAAGAAATGAAGATATGGCTTACAGAAAAGTTGGATTTTTTATGTAGTTTATATTTATTGCCTCTAAGTTAAAGTAATAACGAAACAGTAGTGGACCACTGACCGAAATAAAACTTTAATAATTCAGTAGTTTGAAATTAAAATTTAATATTGAATAGTTTTAATAGTTTTTTAAAATATAAAGTTGACATGCTGATGCCAGCAAGTCAGGGCGACATTGCAAGCTCCCTCTTGGTTTTCTTTGATCTGCACCACCACTTATGGGTTGGGCAATCTGCATTGTACAGCAAGCACCCATCTCTCAGCTTGTTCATGGATTTGGTTTCCCAGAAACAAGTCCTGTGCGGCAGAACGACAAACAGGGGAGAAGCCCTGGCAGACATAATTTTTTCCAGCATTGTCCTTGTTCCAGCGAAAGACGTTGCATCTCCCCAGAGTTATTGTCTGTCTCCAGCTATGGCAAGCCCCTTTTCCCCTCCAGACGGAGGGTGCTCCCGGCGGTGGCCGCGCGGCTTGGGAGGGATGGCAGGTGGCGATCAGCGGAAGGGGATGGGCAAGCGCGCGCCTCCGGCACCAGTGCCACACGCTGCCCATGCCTGGGGCTGGCTGTGCACCCCGGGCTGCTCCCGGCCTGCGTCAGGTGTCATATCTCACTAGGAGGGTGCCTGTTTTTTTCATGTCATTTAACAAGTGACTCTTGCGAGGAATAAAATGAGCTGTGCACGTAAATCTTTCCTTCCATGTCCATTAAAATGGAAATAGGTCTCTAAAGCATCTGTGTCAACTTGGCTATTCTCTAAAGATGTACTGCCTGAGTGCTCGTTAAATTTGTGACATATATCACAGTACCTCTGGGAAAGCCCCAGGTTCCCATGCTGTAGTGGTTCCAGTTCGCCAATTCAAGGTTCTGGCGAAATGCCAGCACACTTACCAAAATTTACCTGATGTTTGCTGTGAGATGAGGATTAGAAGTAGGCAAAACAGGCTCAAACTTTATAAAGTATTGTAGTGGTTTCAGTTCACCTATTCAGGTTTGTGGCTAAATGCCAGCACACTTACTTAAATTTACTTGATTGCTTGTTGTGAGATAAGGTTTAGGAGTAGGCAAAGCAGGCTCAAACTTTATAAAGTACAAAGAAGTTTTATTAATATATCTAAGACAAAGGGAAAAAGAAAAAAAAACCCAAGAAAAACCAGAACAAACTCCCCAGACCACCCCTCCTTCCCCACCTCTCCATTTTATTCTCCCTGACAACATACAAAAGACAACACTTCGACCTCCAGTCAGTTTACCACCTCAGAAACAGCTCTCGTTCCAGTTCACTTAGGGAGAGAAGCTTCTTTTGCTTACACTATGGATTTTCTGTAAGAAAAATACAGTTTTTATGGGTCTTCTGCCTCACCATTAACCGCCGCCCGGAGCAAAGTCCAGCTTAATGGTGGATCTCTCCCACACCAGTAGCCTTCCCACAGCCACTATGGTGAGTTATGAACAGTTCACAGGGTACCTGTTTTAAGGATGCCCAGTTCAATTGCAGCAACAAAGAAAATCTCTTCTTCTGTGCTTAGCAACACAGGTTCTCCTGACAACTCAGGTTCTCTAGCATTCTCCCCGGGACCAGGGCTCTGGGTCACAGCCTCTCCTCTCTCTTGGTTCTAGTTTCTCATCAGGCTGTACTTTTTCAACACTTACTTGTCTGTACTTAGGTATTTCAGTTCATTGGCTGCAATAAGAACCTCACATCCCCCTTTGGACTACATCTTCATATATTACAGAGAATTTATTAGCTCAGTCTCCAACCATGGTTCTCTAAAAGAGTTTTCAGCTTCACTCTTGAAGCAACTTCCCATGCACCTCTTTGTAAGTATCAGTTCTGCTTTCCTCACTGACTGTAAAGTCTCTGCGCTGCACTATGTCGATGTCCTCACTCGTTCCTCTCTCTGCGAGGAAGGATGGGTGTCTGTGAGTTTAGTCCAGGCATGGAGAGAGTTAATTTGTCTCTCTCTCTCCGGCAGTGTGAGGACCATGTGCTCTCTGCCGGGCTGTTTGAACAGGTCCGAGGTGGATGCCAGAAGCTCTCAAGAGTCTCTCTGCTTGGCTCTGCCAAGCTGGCTCGGCCTGGTAGGGCCATCTGGGCCCGGGGTGACAGGGCAGGGCCTGGCCCGAGTTGGATGGAGTCCGGCCCGGTCCTTGCCTGGCCCGGCTCTCCCTCTTGTGTAGCTGACACACCGGCTGAGCTGGATCTGCTGAAAATTCCAATCGTTTCCTCCCCCATGCCTGCCCGGCTGCAGTGGCACGGCTGCCGTAAAACCTCCCTTCCCCGTCCCAATCCCTCCTTTGGAAGGAGGTGTGGGGGGGCCTTACCAGCGAGAGAAGCAGGAGCTGCTCCTCTCTACACAGCAGCAGCAGGTCCAAAGAGGAAGAGTTTCAGAGAGTCTCTGCTTGTATATGGTTTTGTCCTCGAAGGCGGATCAACTTTTTAATTGGTTTACCTACCTATCAATCCTTAAAACTACCTGATTATTGGCTCTCTCTCGCAGGAAGGAAGTTGTATTCCATCCTGCAGCAAAGATCACTTCCTAGATTTTGACCCCTCTGGCCTAACCCAGGACACGTATAAAGAAACTTTATTAATATACCCAAGACAAAGAGGAAAAAACAAGAAAAAACCAGAACAAACTCCTCAGACCACCCCTCCTTCCCCCACCTCTCCATTTCTTTCTCCCTGACAACACACAAAAGACAACACTTCAACCTCCAGTCAGTTTACCACCTCTGAAATAGCTCTTGTTCCAGTTCATTTAGGGAGAGAAGTCTCTTTTGTTCACACCATGGATTTTCTGTAAGAAAAATACAGTTTCTTATGGGTCTTCTGCCTCACCATCAGCCGCCACCCAGAAGAAAGATCAGCTTAATGGTGGATCCCTCCCACACCAGTAGCCTTCCCACAGCCACTTTGGTGGGTTATGAACAGTCCACAGGGTACCTGTTTTAAGGATGCACAGTTCAATTGCAGCAACAAAGAAAATCCCTTCCTCTGTGCTGAGCAACACAGGTTCTCCTGACAACATAAGTTGTCTGGTACTCTCCCCGGGACCAGGGCTCTGGGTCACAGTATCTCCTCTCTCTTGGTTTTAGTTTCTCATCAGGCTGTACTTATTTCAACACCTACTTGTCTTTACCCAGGTGTTTCAGTTCACTGGCTGCAATTAGAACCTCACATCCCCTTTTTGGACTCTATCTTCATATATTACAGGGAATTTATTAGCTCAGTCCCCAACCATGGTTCTCCAAAAGAATTTTCAGCTTCACTCTCGAAGCACTTCTCGTACACCTCCCTCTAGGCATCAGTACTGCTTTCCTCACTGTCTTGGTTTGAAAGACAGGTGTCTGTTAAGGAAGGCAGGAGCCTCCCTTGGAATGGGAAACTGTAACCCCTCTCCCTCCGAATTATTATAAATTTGAAATCAAGAGGCTCTCAGGCAAAGATATGGGAATAGGAATAACAGTTCTTTACTAATATCTAAAACAGAGCTAACAAATAACAACAGTTATGGTGTTAACCAACAAACACAACCAGAAACCCAGTGGCAGCCTGCTTGGCTTCAGGCACCTTTCCCTTTGGTGCAGTTCCAGTCAAAGACTGCAGGGGGCGCTCCGGGTGTGGTGGTTCCTTCACGGCTGCAGGGGCGCTCTGGGTGTGATGATTCCTTGCTGGCTGCAGGGGGCGCTCCGGCGTGAGCTCAGGTAGCCCACGGCAATGGCAGCCGCCCGGGGCAGAAAGGGGTGGAGGAGAGCCTTTGTTTCACAGACCCTTGGGGGTGGCTGGTGTCGGTGCTGCAGCAGGATCCTCGGACACAGCGAGCTGGGATAGCAAGAGGTCCCGGCGTGCAGGGGGAGGCCAGTCACAATGTAGGGAAAAACTCGGAGCGGCGTGGAGGAGCAGGGGAGAGACGGGCTGGTGGCAGGCAGTTTGGATCCCGATGGGGGTAGAGGCAAAAACTCAGAGCATACAGACCGGCAGCTCCGTGCTGGCTTCTCAGCGGCCGTGGGTTCTGCAAGCAGCAACTCCAACCATCCGGCTCCGAGGGTCCCGAGCAAGAGGGTAGACCTCCCCCCACCCTTCCTTTTTTTTAAGTCTCCAAAATCTCGCGTTGTCAGGCCCTGCTTCCATGAGAGCGATTCTGCCCCGCCCTAACAAGGAGAAAGGCCCTAGCCCTGTGCTTTGGTCTCTTAAGTACTCAGCCATTAGCCCAGTCATTAGTCCCTTAGCAACCCATGGGAGAAAAATTCCTGAGGAAAAAAACCCAAAAAAACTAGATCCAAACTCCAATACTCACTGACTGTAAAGTCTTTATGCTGCATTCTTGTAGATGTCCTCACTCATTGCTCTCTCTCTCTCCAAGGACGGATGGGTGTCTGTAAGTTTAGTCCAGGCATGGAGAGAGTTAATCTCTCTCTCTCTCTCTCTCTCTGGCAGAGTGACAATCACGTGCTCTCTGCCGGGCTGTTTGAAAAGGTCTGAGCTAGACGGCAGAAGCTCTCAGAGTCTCTGTGGTCTGGCTTTGCGAATCGGGCTCGGCCTGGTGGGGCCATCTGGGCCCGGGGGGACAGGGCAGGGCCTGGCCCAAACTGGATGGAGTCCGGCCTGGTCCTTGCCTGGCCCGGAGCAGGGACCTGGCCCTGTCTCATGTAGTAGACATACTGGCGCAACTGTATCTGCTGAAAATTCCGTCTGGTTCCTCCCCCATGCACGGCCACCCTAAACCTCCCTTCCCCCCCCTCCCTCCTTTGAAGCGGGGAGGGAGGAGGGGGGGCTTACCAGGGAGAGAAGCAGGAGATGCTCCTCTCTACACAGCAGCAGGTCCAAAGAGGAAGAGGCTCAGAGGGTCTCTGCTTATATATGGTTTTTTTCTCTAAAGCGGATCAACTTTTTAATTGGTTCATCCTACACATCAATCCTTAAAATTACCTATCTACTGGCTCTCTCTCCCAGGAAGGAAGTTATATCCCTTCCTGCAGGATAGGCCACTTCCTAGATTTTGACCCCTCCTGACTAATCGAGAACACATGCCTTGCTGAGTGTTTGTAGGTGTGCACTCAGAGCTTGCTGGAGATTAGAAAGTGGGCCCTTACGTTTTAAGTGGGATATGCACATGCTTAAAGAAAAGCCTGCTTAGTGACTGAGGGGCCACTTTGTAAGCTCAGATACATAGCATGCTCTTCCTGTTTACTGTATGTGCAGAACCATGATACTCGGCAGAGATTAGTGTGGAATTTAACCTGTGCTTTCTGAGATATATATCTGTAAAATTATTTCTTGAACCATAGAGGTGGCGGTTTTTTTCTTCTTTGTAAGTATGTCGCGACTTTCCTAAGCGTTTTTCTAAAGCCTCTCTTTAAAAGCCAGTATGCATCTTTGATATGACCTTTGGTAGGATGATTCACAAATTATTTTGGCATGAATAGTTTGATACCCACATTTGTCCTCTTTGTATTTGCAATTCCAAGTCATATGGGAAAAATTGGTTTTGTTTTAGAAGCAACCACAATTCAGTGAGAATGCTACATCTTTCACATAAGGTGAATTCCTTTGAAGTAGCATCCTATTTACTTGTTTTTGGCTTTGTTTTCCTCTCTTTCTTCCTGAAGAAACATCCTCATCTTTCTGAAGATTAAACTTTGTTTTCTTTGTATTTATAATCATCATAAAAGGCTGATTTTTAAATTGCCTCAATTGTCAGAAAACCAGTGCAAGGCACAGTGGATAGAGTAATATTTAAATATTTGTGACTCTCTTCCAGTTATGTAATCTTTCAGCAGTAGGAAGTCAAAAAGTATTCTAGTTTTTGCTGTGAACCTTGTTCACTTTGCACAGTGCTGTTGTGCTCACATGCTGCTCACAGAATCTTCCCTCTGCTGATTAGAAAGCATAGAAAAAGATTAGCTCGGGCTTTTTATTAGCTGAAAAAGAAAAATATAAAGCTTCTTAGTATTCATTGTGCTAGACAATTCTTTTGAACACCTACATGTACATTAAGACGATTGTATGCTGAATTGCAGGGAAAACTCAATTCAAGAGGGTTCCTCATTTGGATGGTAGATTAAGCCTTTTTTCAATGGCAGTCATGTAACCGGTCCACTGTTATTCCCTCATCCTTTTATTTATGTAGCCTAGTTTCCTGGGGAAAGTTCCTTACCTTCCAATCTAAGCCATTTTTCCCTTGTGTCATCTTTGCAATATCACTGCAGTAAATATTCTGTGTCAGCAGAAACACTGTTCAGCCAGGCAGCCTTTGCTTTGTGACAGTTTTGAAACCTACCAGTATAGTACAGCATTTATTTGAAATAGCCTAGATGTTTATTGTTAGTTATTAGGGGATGCATTTCAAAGCTGCAGTGTTCATAGTGTGTGTATTTGTCTCAGGGTGTAGGGCAGTGATGTTTTCTGTATCAGTTGGAGGAAAGCAGTTGTATTGGGTCTGACTGGGGAAAAGCTCACAGCCCTTGCAGTGCTGTTTTGCATTGGTAGCTGGTGTTGATAACAGACCAGTGTTTTGGCTACTGCCAAGCTGTGCTGTCCCTGTGACATTCCTTCCCCCACTGAAGGGGATGGGGGGGGGCAAGATCCTGGGAGGGGACACCAGCAGGCCAGCTGACCCCAGTCAGCCAAAGGGATATTCCATACCATATGGCATCAGCTCAGATACATAAGGGAAGGAAGAGAGG
>JAVTVJ010001615.1:0-18177 GCA_034509425.1 Eopsaltria australis
GGATTTTGGGGTGAATTTGGGGGATTTTGGGTGTCCCTGAGCGGTTTAGGGGGATCTGAAGAGGAGTTTGGGGTGAATTTGGGGGATTTTGGGGGTCCCTGAGGGGTTTAGAAGGATCTGAGCAGGATTTTGGGGTGAATTAGGGGGTTTTGGGCTGACCATGTATGTCCCTGATTAGCTTAAAGGGCGTGGCCACAGCCAGTGATCACGGGGCCTTGTTTGAATCAAAAGGGGCGTGGCCTAACACCAACATTCACACTCCAACCTCATTTGCGTCTAGTCGGTGAATATTCATCATTTTTTGCATAAATACAGGCGTGATTCAATTAAATCTTATTCATTCCCTTGCAATAAACTTCATTTGAATGAAAAGCAGAGTCCATCAGCTTTAATTAATCGCATTTCCATCATTTGCATCAAGTGTTTCCCCAAGCCCTCCAAAAGACCCAAAATGACCCAAAACTTCCCCAAAAAGTCCCCAAAATGGCCCAGAACTGCGCCAATTTTCCCAATCCCCAGACTGCCCGAGATCCCCTTTTCCCCTAAAAACGATTTTCCTCCATTTTCAGCCATCTTTTCCATAGTTGCTCATTTTTCCCATCTAAGGCCGCCTCATTTGCATAGCGTCCGCGGCCCCGCCCCCAGGGGCGTGGCCTGACGGGCGACTCCTCCGCCAGCAGGCGGCGCATGCGCAGCTCCTGCTCGGCCTGGCTCTAGCCCGGCAGGCACTGAGACCTCCCGGCCACTAGGTGGCGCTAACGGAGTGGGTTTTGAGGCGATCTGAGGGCTTTGGGGGGAAATGCAGGGGATGATGGAGGTCCCAGGTAGAATATGGGGGATTGTGGGGTGAATTTGGTGGATTTTGGGGATCCCTGAGGGGTTTCGGGGGACCTGAAGTGGATTTTGGGGTGAATTTGGGGGAATTTGGGTTGTCCTGAGGTTTTTGGGGATCTGAAGTGAGTTTTGGGTAATTTAATGGGGATTTTGGGCTGACATATTTGTCGCCTCATTAGCATAAAGGGGTGGCCACAGCTCATGTGATGCGGGCTTGTTGATCAAAATGGCGTGGCTAAACCAACATCACCTCCACTCATTTGCGTTCTAGTCGTGATATTCTCATTTTTTGGCATAAATACAGCGTGATTCAATTTAAATTATTCATTCCTTGCAATAAACTTCATTTGCATGAAAGCAGAGTCATCAGCGTTAATTAATCGCATTCCATCATTTGCATCAAGTGTTTCCCCAAGCCCTCCAAAAGACCCAAAATGACCCAAAACTTCCCCAAAAAGTCCCCAAAATGACCCAGAACTGCCCCAATTTTCCCCAAATCCCCCCAAACTGCCCCCAGATCCCCCTTTTCCCCCCTAAAAACCGCATTTTCTCCATTTTCAGCCATCTTTTCCATATTTGCTCATTTTTCCCATCTAAGGCCGCCTCATTTGCATAGCGGCCGCGGCCCCGCCCCCAGGGCCGTGGCCTGACGGGCGACTCCTCCCCCAGCAGGCGGCGCATGCGCGGCTCCTGCTCGGCCTGGCTCTAGCCCGGCAGGCACTGAGACCTCCCGGCCACTAGGTGGCGCTAACGCAGTGGGTTTTGAGGCGATCTGAGGGCTTTGGGGGGAAATGTCGGGGATGATGGGGGTCCCAGGTAGAATATGGGGGATTGTAGGGTGAATTTGGTGGATTTGGGGATCCCTGAGGGGTTTAGGGGCACCTGAAGTGGATTTTGGGGTGAATTTGGGGAATTTTGGGGGTCCTTGAGGGGTTTAGAAGGATCTGAGCAGGATTTTGGGGTGAATTTAATGGGGATTTTGGGCTGACCATGTTTGTCCCTGATTAGCATAAAGGGCGTGGCCACAGCCAGTGATCAGGGGCCTTGTTTGAATCAAAAGGGGCGTGGCCTAACACCAACATCCACACTCCAACCTCATTTGCGTCTAGTCGGTGAATATTCATCATTTATTTGCATAAATACAGGCGTGATTCAATTAAATCTTATTCATTCCCTTGCAATAAACTTCATTTGCATGAAAAGCAGAGTCCATCAGCGTTAATTAATCGCATTTCCATCATTTGCATCAAGTGTTTTCCCAAGCCCTCCAAAAGACCCAAAATGACCCAAAACTGCCCCAAAAAGTCCCCCAAATGACCCAGAACTGCCCCAATTTTCCCCAAATCCTCCCAAACTGCCCCCAGATCCCCCGTTTCCCCCCTAAGAACCGCATTTTCCTCCATTTTCAGCCATCTTTTCCAATTTGTCATTTTTCCCATCTAAGGCGCCTCATTTGCGCTAGCGCCGCGGCCCGCCCCAGGGGCGTTGGCCTGAGCGGCGAACTCCTCCCCGAGCAGGCGGCATGCCAGCTCCTGCCGGCAGGCCTCTAGCCCGGAGGCACTGAGACGCTCCAGGCCACAGGTGGGCGCAACGATGGGTTTTGAGGCGACTGAGTTTGGGGGAAATGTAGGGGATGATGGGGTCCCAGGTAGAATATGGGGGATTGTGGGTGAATTTGGTGTTTGGATCCTAGGGGTTAGGGCACGCTGAAGTGGATTTTGGGTGATTTGGGGATTTGGGTGTCCTGAGTCGGTTTGGGATTTGAAGTGGATTTTGGGGTTAATTTAATGGGGATTTCGGGCTGACCATGTTTGTCCCTCATTAGCATAAAGGGCGTGGCCACAGCCAGTGATCACGGGCCCTTGTTTGAATCAAAAGGGGCGTGGCCTAACACCAACATCCACACTCCAACCTCATTTGCGTATAGTCGGTGAATATTCATCATTTTTTGGCATAAATACAGGCGTGATTCAATTAAATCTTATTTATTCCCTTGTAATAAACTTTATTTGCATGAAAAGCAGAGTCCATCAGCGTTAATTAATCGCATTTCCATCATTTGCATCAAGTGTTTCCCCAAGCCCTCCAAAAGACCCAAAATGACCCAAAACTTCCCCAAAAAGTCCCAAAAATGACCCAGAACTGCCCCAATTTTCCCCAAATCCCCCCAAACTGCCCCCAGATCCCCCGTTTCCCCCCTAAAAACCGCATTTTCCTCCATTTTTCAGCTCTTTCCATATTGTGCTCATTTTTCCCATCTGGCGGCCTATTGGCATAGACTGGCCGCGGCCGCCCAGGGGCGTGGCCTGCGCGACCTCCCGCAGGCGCGCATGCGCAGCTCCTGCTGCCTGGCCTTTAGCCCGGCAGGCATGAGACCTCCCGCCATAGGTGGCGCTAACGCAGTGGGTTTTGAGGCGATCTGAAGGGCTTGGGAATGTAGGGGATGATGGGGGTCCCAGGTAGAATATGGGGGATTGTGGGGTGAATTTGGTGGATTTTGGGGATCCCTGAGGGGTTTAGGGACACCTGAAGTGGATTTTTTGGGTGAATTTGGGGGATTTTGGGGGTCCTTGAGGAGTTTAGACGGATCTGAGCAGGATTTTGGGGTGAATTTAATGGGGATTTTGGGCTGACCATGTTTGTCCCTCATTAGCATAAAGGGCGTGGCCACACCCAGTGATCACGGGGCCTTGTTTGAATAAAAAGGGGCGTGGCCTAACACCAACATCCACACTCCAACCTCATTTGCGTATAGTCGGTGAATATTCATCATTTTTTGGCATAAATACAGGCGTGATTCAATTAAATCTTATTCATTCCCTTGCAATAAACTCATTGCATGAACAGCAAGTCCAATCAGCGTTAATTTAATCGATTTCCATCATTTGCATGCAGTGTTTCCCAAGCTCCAAAAGTACCAAAATGACCAAAACTTCCCAAAAAGTCAAAATGACCAGAACTGTCCCAGTTTTCCCCAGAATCCCCGAATACTGCCCGATCTTTTTTTCTTTCCCCCCCTAAAAACCGCATTTTCCTCCATTTTCAGCCATCTTTTCCATATTTGGTCATTTTTCCCATCTAAGGCCGCCTCATTTGCATAGCGGCCGCGGCCCCGCCCCCAGGGGAGTGGCCTGACGGGCGACTCCTCCCCCAGCAGGCGGCGCATGCGCAGCTCCTGCTCGGCCTGGCTCTAGCCCGGCAGGCACTGAGACCTCCCGGCCACTAGGTGGCGCTAACGCAGTGGGTTTTGAGGCGATCTGAGGGCTTTGGGGGGAATGTAGGGGATGATGGGGGTCCCAGGTAGAATATGGGGGATTGTGGGGTGAATTGGGTGGATTTTGGGGATCCCTGAGGGGTTTAGGGGCACCTGAAGTGGATTTTGGGGTGAATTTGGGGGATTTTGGGTGTCCCTGAGCGGTTTAGGGGGATCTGAAGTGGATTTTGGGGTGAATTTGGGGGATTTTGGGGGTCCTTGACGGGTTTAGAAGGATCTGAGCAGGATTTTGGGGTGAATTTAATGGGGATTTTGGGCTGACCATGTTTGTCCCTGATTAGCATAAAGGGCGTGGCCACACCCAGTGATCACGGGGCCTTGTTTGAATCAAAAGGGCGTAGCTACCCAACATCCTCACTCAACTCATTTGGTCTAGTCGTGAATATTCATATTTTTTGCATAAATAGGCGTGATTCATAAATGTATTCATTCCCTTGCAATAAACTTCTTTGTATAAAGCAGAGTCATCAGCGTATTAATCGCAGTCTATCATTTGCATCGAAGTGTTTCCCAAGCCCCAAAAGACCCAATGCCAAAACTGTCCCCAAAAAGTCCAAGACCAGAACTTGCCGAATTTTCCCCAATCCCCCCAGACTGGCCCAGCTCCCCTTTTCCCCTAAAAACGTATTTTCTCTCATTTATCAGCCATCTTTTCCATATTTGCTCATTTTCCCATCTAAGGCCGCCTCATTTGCATAGCGGCCGCGGCCCCGCCCCCAGGGGCGTGGCCTGACGGGCGACTCCTCCCCCAGCAGGCGGCGCATGCGCAGCTCCTGCTCGGCCTGGCTCTAGCCCGGCAGGCACTGAGACCTCCCGGCCACTAGGTGGCGCTAACGCAGTGGGTGTTGAGGCGATCTGAGGGCTTTGGGGGGAAATGTAAGGGATGATGGAGGGTCCAGGTAGAATATGGGGGATTGTGGGGTGAATTTGGTGGATTTTGGGGATCCCTGAGGGGTTTAGGGGGATCTGAAGTGGATTTTGGGGTGAATTTGGGGGATTTTGGTGTCCATTGATGAGGGTTTTTGGGGGATCTGAGTGGATTTTGGGTGAATTTATGGGATTTTGGGGCTGACCTTTTTCGCTGTTGCATAAAGGGCGTGGCCACAGCCAGTGATCACGGGGCCTTGTTTGAATCAAAAGGGGCGTGGCCTAACACCAACATCCTCACTCCAACCTCATTTGCGTCTAGTCGGTGAATATTCATCATTTTTTTGCATAAATACAGGCGTGATTCAATTAAATCTTTTTCATTCCCTTGCAATAAACTTCATTTGCATGAAAAGCAGAGTCCATCAGCGTTAATTAATCCCATTTCCATCATTTGCATCAAGTGTTTCCCCAAGCCCTCCAAAAGACCCAAAATGACCCAAAACTTCCCCAAAAAGTCCCCAAAATGACCCAGAACTGCCCCAATTTTCCCCAAATCCTCCCAAACTGCCCGCAGATCCCCCTTTTCCCCCCTAAAAACCGCATTTTCCTCCATTTTCAGCCATCTTTTCCATAGTTGCTCATTTTTCCCATCTAAGGCCGCCTCATTTGCATAGCGTCCGCGGCCCCGCCCCCAGGGGCGTGGCCTGACGGGCGACTCCTCCCCCAGCAGGCGGCGCATGCGCAGCTCCGGCTCGGCCTGGCTCTAGCCCGGCAGGCACTGAGACCTCCCGGCCACTAGGTGGCGCTAACGCAGTGGGTTTTGAGGCGATCTGAAGGCTTTGGGGGGAAATGTAGGGGATGATGGAGGGTCCAGGTAGAATATGGGGGATTGTGGGGTGAATTTGGTGGATTTTGGGGAAATCTGAGGGGTTTAGGGGCACCTGAAGTGGAGTTTGGGGTGAATTTGGGGGATTTTGGGGGTCCCAGAGAGGTTTAGGGAGATCTGAAGCAGGATTTTGGGTGAATTTGGGGGGTTTTGGGCTGACCATATTTGTCCCTGATTAGCATAAAGGGCGTGGCCACACCCAGTGATCACGGGGCCTTGTTTGAATCAAAAGGGGCGTGGCCTAACACCAACATCCCCACTCCAACCTCATTTGCGTAGAGTCGGTGAATATTCATCATTTATTTGCATAAATACAGGCGTGATTCAATTAGATCTTATTCATTCCCTTGCAATAAACTTCATTTGCATGAAAAGCAGAGTCCATCAGCGTTAATTAATCGCATTTCCATCATTTGCATCAAGTGTTTCCCCAAGCCCTCCAAAAGACCCAAAATGACCCAAAACTTCCCCAAAAAGTCCCAAAAATGACCCAGAACTGCCCCAATTTTCCCCAAATCCCCCCAAACTGCCCCCAGATCCCCCTTTTTCCCCCTAAAAACCGCATTTTCCTCCATTTTCAGCCATCTTTTCCATAGTTGGTCATTTTTCCCATCTGAGGCCGCCTCATTTGCATAGCGGCTGCGGCCCCGCCCCCAGGGCCGTGGCCTGACGGGCGACTCCTCCCCCAGCAGGCGGCGCATGCGCAGCTCCTGCTCGGCCTGGCTCTAGCCCGGCAGGCACTGAGAATCCGGCCCTAGTGGGCGCTAACGCAGTGGGTTTTGAGGCGATCTGAGGGCTTGGGGGAAATGTAGGGATGATGGGGTCCCGGGTAGGAATTGGGGATGTGGGGTGGAATTGGTGGATTTGGGGATCCGCTGAGGGGTTTAGGGGACTGAAGTATTTTTGGGGTGAATTTGGGGATTGGGTGTCCCTGAGGGGTTTAGGAGGATCTGAGCAGGATTTTGGGGTGAATTTAATGGGGATTTTTGGCTGACCATGTTTGTCCCTGATTAGCATAAAGGGCGTGGC
This sequence comes from Eopsaltria australis, assembly GCA_034509425.1. NCBI lineage: Eukaryota > Metazoa > Chordata > Aves > Passeriformes > Petroicidae > Eopsaltria > Eopsaltria australis. The sequence continues at coordinate 6,894 of JAVTVJ010001615.1, forward strand.
CACAGCCAGTGATCACGGGGCCTTGTTTGAATCAAAAGGGGCGTAGCCTAACACCAACATCCTCACTCCAACCTCATTTGCGTCTAGTCGGTGAATCTTCATCATTTTTTTGCATAAATACAGGCGTGATTCAATTAAATCTTATTCATTCCCTTGCAATAAACTTCATTTGTATGAAAAGCAGAGTCCATCAGCGTTAATTAATAGCATTTCCATCATTTGCATCAAGTGTTTCCCCAAGCCCTCCAAAAGACCCAAAATGACCCAAAACTTCCCCAAAAAGTCCCCAAAATGACCCAGAACTGCCCCAATTTTCCCCAAATCGCCCCAAACTGCCCCCAGATGCGCCCTTCGCCCTAGACGCGCATTTTTCCTCCATTTCAGCTATGCTTTTCCATATTGCTCATTTTTCGCATCTAAGGCGCCATCTTGCCATAGCGGCCGCGGCCCGCACAGGGGTGGCCTGACGGCGACCCTCCCAAGCAGGCGGCGCATGCGCACTCGCCGGCCTGCTCGCTAGCCGCAGGCACTGAGACTCCGGCCACTAGGTGGCGCTAACTGCAGTCGGTTGAGGCGATCTGAGGCTTTGGGAAATGTAGGATGAGGGGGTCCGGTCGATAGGGGGATTGTGGGGTGGAATTGTGGATTTTGGGGATGCCTGAGGGGTTTAGGGCACCTAAGTGGATTTGGGGTGAATTTGGGGGATTTTGGGGGTCCCTGAGGGGTTTAGAAGGATCTGAGCAGGATTTTGGGGTGAATTTAATGGGGATTTGGGGCTGACCATATTTGTCCCTGATTAGCATAAAGGGCGTGGCCACACCCAGTGATCACGGGGCCTTGTTTGAAGCAAAAGGGGCGTGGCCTAACACCAACATCCACACTCCAACCTCATTTGCGTATAGTCGGTGAATATTCATCATTTTTTTGCATAAATAAAGGCGTGATTCAATTAAATCTTATTCATTAACCTTGCAATAAACTTCAATTCTGCATGGAAAAGCAGAGTTCCATCAGCGTTAATTAATCGCATTCCATCATTTGCATCAAGTGTTTCCCCAAGCCCTCCAAAAGACCCAAAATGACCCAAAACTTCCCCAAAAAGTCCCCAAAATGACCCAGAACTGCCCCAATTTTCCCCAAATCCCCCCAAACTGCCCCCAGATCCCCCTTTTCCCCCCTAAAAACCGCATTTTCCTCCATTTTCAGCCATCTTTTCCATATTTGGTCATTTTTTCCATCTAAGGCCGCCTCATTTGCATCGCAGCCGCGGCCCCGCCCCCAGGGGCGTGGCCTAACGGGCGACTCCTCCCCCAGCAGGCGGCGCATGCGCAGCTCCTGCTCGGCCTGGCTCGAGCCCGGCAGGCACTGAGACCTCCCGGCCACTAGGTGGCGCTAACGCAGTGGGTTTTGAGGCGATCTGAGGGCTTTGGGGTGAAATGTAGGGGATGATGGGGGTCCCAGGTAGAATATGGGGGATTGTGGGGTGAATTTGGTGGATTTTGGGGATCCCTGAGGGGTTTAGGGGCACCTGAAGTGGATTTTGGGGTGAATTTGGGGGATTTTGGGTGTCCCTGAGCGGTTTAGGGAGATCTGAAGTGGATTTTGGGGTGAATTTGGGGGATTTTGTGTGTACTTGAGGGGTTTAGACGGATCTGAGCAGGATTTTGGGGTCACGACCATCGACAGAAGCAGAGGCCAAAAACCCAGAGACCCTAAGAGGGGAAAAGGACTTTTGCACAATGAGGTCCAGCCAGATCTTGGTGGGATACCTGCCAGGTGCCCAGCTGTACTGCTGAGCTGTGCTGCTGAGCTGTGCTGCAGAGGCGTGTTGGTACATGCCTGTGGGAACCGCATCTGCCCAGCTACCGGGGTAGAAAGGACTGCACAAGAACTATATGTTCCGTTCGGCTGCACCTGTACCCTAAAACAATGGGCCTTATTCCCCACCTGCTGCCTACTTGCCCCTCGTCTCTGGAGGGATTGCCTCATCTCTTGCTTACCTGCCCCCCGCTTTCGAAAAGACTATAAAAAGACTCTCAAAAGGTTACCCCTATGAGTACTCCCTACGGACGAGACGAATCCATCGGATCCGGACAACGAGGACTTCGTCGTGCCGTGGTAGCTATGCCCCTCCTTTCCTCTCTCTCTCTTTCTTCTCTCTCTCTCTCCTCTATCACATAACCGTGTTGTTGGCACTCAATAAAGTGCTTTTGATTTTGATTGAAGCAAAAATACTTGTCCCTGTTTTCTTTTGCACTCTGAGATTCAAAGGAACCAACCATCACGACCCCTGCTCCTACAAGCGGATCGTGACATCAATTGGCGTCACGGACAGGATTCTGAGGCAGAAGGGGCTGCAAGGTTTTGTGTAATTTGTAACAGGGGAAGGACGTTTTGTTCCAGCCGCACCTAGCCCGACACTCCAAAAGGGTGAGCGGTGTCTAGAAAGCAAGGGGGGCATCTCGAATTTCCCGCAAACTGCACATGCCTAGGTGAAAAGCACCCCTATACTCTGTTGAGGGTTCTGTCTTCAGAATTTCACAAAAGAATCTCTTGGTGCAAAAGGGGGAGTGTTGTGTTTCTTTTTAAGGTGGGTGTGTAAGGAGTTAGTCTACTGGGTGTTAGGAGAGGCAACCGATAGTAATTAAACAGAGCCTCCAGTAGACTCAGTCTCTTCGCCACTTTAGGGAAGAGAAGGGGAACACAGCCCGGTTCTCGGGACTGTGGATGCAACTAAGTTTTACCTCCCTAAAGCGGTTTTCACTATCCCTTCGAAAACATGACCTCAAACACTAAAACAAAACATATAGCTGCATTTTATGCTTTGTTAGCAAAACACAATGCCCAACCCTCTCCAGGAGGGGAAGAGTGGGCACAAAACAACTGGTTTAATTTAGAAAATGTGATTGATAGAATTTACTCTTTACAGCGTGGGTCAAAATTCAAACTTGGCCGAGATAAAGCTGTCATTTGCTCTGTACTAGGAGCATGCCTTACATCGGCTATAGATCACCGCTTTAAGCGGTGCAGTGAGCAGGAAACAATAACAGACTCCCTCCAAAACCTAGTAAAAATTTTGCAGAAACAATTAGAGGAAAAAAGGAGTTACATTCTCTTGTTACAAGATCTCTTGAGAGAAAAATGTCTTAAAAACTCAAGGAACACCGATCCACCACAAGACACAAAGGAAAAGGAACCACTTTACCCCCACAAAGAATTAAAGCAAGTAAAAAATTGTGGGGAAAACTGCTGTCCTCCTATGACACCTTTAATTAAAACAGAATATGTCTCCCAAGTGTCACTCACTGGAGGAGACCAAATTCATTTAACTGAACAGGAGGCCAGTGGATACTGGAGACATGGTGTTTTCTTAACAACAGGAGACAAACATAACACCTCGTCCCCAACTCAGCATGCAATTTTCCAAACTGGGGAACTCAGTCCTCCAGAAAGGGGAGACCCTTTAGTTATTGTTAGTACCCCTGATCAGCTTCTAGAAAGCGTCCACAAAGCCGCTTGTCTGCAAACGATACATGAAAAGAAGTTGATTCCTGAATATGAATCCCCTATGCAACTGCCTGTGAAACCTGAAATGAAGACCCCTTTAATTCGGAGTCTCCCAGAATCACTCAAACCCACAGCGATTGTCTTACAGAAAACCATAGCAGTTTTGGGCCCCGTAGAGAAGCTGGAAAGATTCCTTGAAAACCCGACAGATCAAACTGGATCTACTGATCCCAGGAATGCCCCAAATTCTATACCTTCTCAGCCGTTGGGTTCACACTTGAATTCACCTGCCAGTGATCGCAAAGTTTATACATGTAGTGAGGTTGCAGAAGATCTGATTAATTACAATAGAAAATGTGGACCTGTAAAAACCCCAGAAGAGAAATCAGAGAAAACACTGGCTAGCAGGGACATTCGGGTCCCTCATAGTGAAAACCCAGACAATAGTGGACCCCCCTTGCTTTCTCAAAGTCTGGGCAGTAAGCCTTAAGAACCCCTCCCTCAGAGCCTGGGAAGTGAGCCAAAGCAGCCTTTCCTTCAAAGTCCAGGCAACGAGCCAAAACAACTTTGTCCTCAGAACCAGGTGAACTGGTTTTTGGGAATTTGGTGGAAGGATATCCCACCTGAAAGCTTAACCTTTTTAGATCAGATTAAAATGCCTGAATCTAGGAAAGATCTCCAACATGCTTTGGGGTTATTGGTGTTCTGGAGAAAACACATCCCTGATTTTTCGTAATTGCCAGACCTCTTCATAACTTGCTGAGAAAAGGGGTGAAATGGGAATGGGATACTTCTCAAGAAGAAGCCTTACAATTGCTGATTTTTGAAGCAACAGCTCACCAAGCCCTAGGCCCTATTCACCCCACAGATCCTTTCCAAGTGGAATGGGGATTTGCTTCCTCACGGCTGTCAGTTCACATCTGGCAGCGGGGCCCAGAAGGTCCAACAAGGCCTGTTGGTTTTCACTCCCATGGCTTCAGAGATGCTGAGAAAAGATACACTATCTGGGAAAAGGGGCTGTTTGTTGTTGGCTTAGCTCTGATAGAAGTGGAGAAGATGACACGACAACAACCAATTGTTTTGAGTTGCCTTTTCAAAGTTATTAGGGCAGCTTCTGCTGGGATCCCCCAACCTGACGGGGTGGTCCAGAGGGCTTCAGTTAGAAAGTGGGATGCTCAGATGGAACACTATTGTAACACTTTCTCAATAACTGAAGGAGCTGTAAAAAACCTGGCAATACAAGAAGGCTTCAGTAGCAGCCAAGACAAACCTGCCTCAGTTATTAAGGTAGCCCTCCACACTTCCTCCGGTGAAACAGAGGGGGAAGGCAGCGCCCAAGTTGGCGAGCTGATAGCTGTTTGGAGTGTTCTCCAACGTGAAGTACAGAATATCTTTCTTGTTTGTAGCTATGCTTGTTTCTATGCTGTGTTTAAGGAATGGACTGAGTGGCTTTCTTTTTGGCAGCAAAAAGCATGGACAGCCTCTGATGCCCTAGGAAAGGAGCATTGGACAAATACACGCTGGATAATTCCATCATTTTAACCTTTTCTGCCCCTTGGTGGCAGGCTCTGTTGTGTTTACTTTTCACAGGGGAACTCCGAGGGACATGAAGAATTTATAGATTTAAAATAAATGCCATAGCAAAGCCCATACTGGGTGCAGCAGTCACATATCATGGTATAAGCACCCCCCTTGTGCTGGATGACAAGAATAATGCTTTTTCCCTCCCTTTATGGTAACATGAGGTGATGATGTTATAATACAATGTAAATTAATTGCTGAACTTTTTGTTAAACTTAGCTGTTGTACAATTTTCCCATAAAATCATGTGTGGTAAAAACAATACAAGATACTGGGGGGGGGGGGACTTGAAGTTGATACCTATCACCCAACCATCGGTTATGCTAAGCCTGAAAATTTTTGAAATTGGACCAAATATAATCAGGACCAGGTATGGTCTCTCAAACAAGTTAAATTGCTAATGCACAGAAATTCAGCCACCTTGTTCATCTTTTAACACAAAGAGACATAACCGGTGTTGTGGGAACAGGATTGGGAATCTTGAATAGCATTGATTCAGAAGTACTAATGAATAAATTGGCTGCCACTACTAGAGATTTAACCAAATTACAACGACCGCTGCAGTCGTCATTAACCCGCCAGTGGTTGTTATCAAACATATTAACTCAGTGAATGTTAACCGTATGTAATGCTTCAGTGCATTCAATATTCCCGATCATTGCATTGAGACTGAATCGGGGTGGAACTATTCTCTGTCCTTTTGAGCATAAGCAATGGGCCTGTCAAATTGATCAAAAATGGCAAACTGTGGATTTAGAAACTTGTGTCATCCGGGAACAACTAGGGTTCATTTGCGAAAGTAATGCAATCAGAGCTCAGGACATTTGCTTAGACACGGAACAGAATATCTGTCATTTTGAAATTTATCCTAAAGAGAATCCTGAAACAGTGCTTGTGTACATAGGCAATGGATGTGCATGCTTGAGAACTGCTTGTGACCAAGTAGTTGTAGAAAATTTGGTAATGGATACTAAAAATCATTCAAATTTTTGTGTTTGTAATTTTACTAAAATTATAGGATGTGATTTTTCTTATTCAGCTCCAGTTATTTCTTATCACCTTTTGCAATCCAATTACTCGCTGATACACCAAGTTGTGCCTACCCGCATTGGGATGAACCTTACCTTGGTAAAGCAATTGTTGCTTCATCAGGATTTAATCGAAATTTTGGAGAAGATCAAGAAGAACGGAGAGAAAACCCTGGTAACTGTTCATCACAATGTAAATGAAATACATCGTGTACTGGAAAGGGTAAGAAAGGATGCTGACCACAGTTGGTGGGATACCCTTTTTGGGTGGTCACCCACTGCCACAGGGGTCCTGAATAAGCTGTGTCATCCCATCATTGTTCTCCTGATTTTAGTCTTAGTTGGTTTTGTCTTATCAGCAATTTTGTATATCATGAACTGGAGAATGATGAAACGAGTAGCATACTTGACATCCATAATGAATATGCATAATCTGGTTGATGTTTCATCCTCTGTGGACACCCCTGACATTATTGGTGCAAGGCGAGCTCAGGTGTAATAAGAAATTGGATAAATACTTTACTGCTCATTGTAATTTAATCAATTATTAATGAAATTTTAAGGTATTTTTATTGTTTTGTGATTCAATCAATTAATGTAATTTTAAGGTGTAACAATGTATTAATGTAATCCTAAAGTATAACGATTCAATTAATTATTAATATGATTTTAAGCTATAATAAGAAATTAAACTGGTTTTATCCAAATAATTATTAATGTAATTTTACTATAATAAGGCAATTGTTGCCCTGTTAAAATTTAAACAAAATTTTATGTGATTAAAATTACTTATTTTTTGTTTTCTTTTCCTTTTCTTTTCCCTTCTCTCTTTCTCTTTTCTCTCTGTTTTCCGGGGTATACTACCGGCACGGACGAGTCCTGAAGACATCGTAACAACACTACAGAGTCCTGAAGACATCGTGACAACACTACAGACTCCAGAAGGCATCGAGACAACGCTACAGGTTCCTGACGACGATCGTGAGCCACGGGGTGGTGTAAGAATCTGGACGGAAATCCCTTGTCTGCCTCACGACCATCGACAGAAGCAGAGGCCAAAAACCCAGAGACCCTAAGAGGGGAAAAGGACTTTTGCACAATGAGGTCCAGCCAGATCTTGGTGGGATGCCTGCCAGGTGCCTGGGTGTGCTGCAGAGCGGTGCTGCTGAGCTGTGCTGCAGAGAACCGTGCCGCTCGGCTAACGGGGCGGAAAGGACTGCACAAGAACAATCTGTCTAGTACCGCTGTACCTGTACCCTAAAACAATGGGCCCTATTTCCCCACCTGCTGCCTACTTGCCCCTCGTCTCTGGAGGGATTGCCTCATCTCTTGGTTACCTGCCCCCCGCTTTCGAAAAGACTATAAAGAGACTCTCAAAAAGTACCCCTACGAGTACTCCCTAGGGACGAGACGAATCCATCGGATCCGGACAACGAGGATCTCGTCGTGCCGTGGTAGCTATGCCCCTCTTTTCCTTTTCTCTCTCTCTTTCTTCTCTCTCTCTCTCCTCTATCGCATAAGCGTGTTGTTGGCACTCAATAAAGTGCTTTGATTTTGATTGAAGCAAAAATACTTGGCCCTGTTTTCTTTTGCACTCTGAGATTCAAAGTAACGAACCATCACGACCCCCACTCCTACGAGCGGATCGTGACACTGCCCCTTCCTCCAAAGATGACAAACTCTCTCGTTACCCTGTGTTCCAGGCAAAGCTCTCTGTGGGACCCATTGGAAGTGGGACTAGTTCAGAAAGCAGAGAATCAGGTATATCTTCCTAGGTCTCACTTCACAGGAATAATAGCTAGGAAATATGTCAGTGGCAATTCTTGGCTGGTTAAGATAACCTCCTAAATGAAAAGGTCCATGCCCCATTGCCTAAGGTATTGAAAGTGCCCAAGTGAAAGTTAAATACCAGAAATTAGGGTATCCTGTGTCTGCTTCTGTCATTGACTTGCCTGTAAAACAAAGCCAGCTTCCACATGCCTCCAGTTTTTTCCTGTTCCAAGCAGTTCTACAACTAGCTTGCTATACAGCGTCACCGGGAAGGGCATTACTTATGGCACCTCCCTTCATGGTGCCCAAAGGCTTAATTGCCTAAACTCAACACACCGAACCGAGCCAAGGCCAGCTAAGTGAGATGGAAAACACCAAATGTAAAGCTATGTAGAGCCACCCCCTTCTCACTCACAGCAAAACCACTGCAGCTGGAATGACCGTGGCAAAGCAATATGCCTGCAGCCTGGGGGAGCCCTGGATGTGCAGCATTCACCTTCTGCCTGTGCTGATCGGAGCATGGAAAATGAGCTGGGGCCGTTCTTGGTACAGAGGAGACCAGTGGCAGTCATTCAGTGCTGAGTGAAAAAAGGTGTTACAAAATGACTTTCTGAAGAGGGAAAAGCAAACACAGCTGCACTTGAACAGTTCAAGGCCCTGGTGATGTTTCAGTAGACAGGAACTGAACTCCTTGTCACTGTTTTCTGATTTCATCAAACTGAAAGAATCCTCTGGAATTTCCAGCTTCCTAGGATCATTAGCACCCAGTAAATCAAAACACAGACCTCAGGCCTGTGGAAGAATCACAATGCAAATCCTTGTGCCACTGATTCCATCCCTCCCCACTTTTCTAAATTCTTGGTGGTAAGGTCACTTAGGCTAGACACACAGCTCACAAGAAGTGCTCCTCTATTTTTCTGCACCAAAAAGACAAGTGAGATTACACATCCTAAGTCTCCGTTCCCCTATTGTCAAACGGACTGATTTAAGGAATTTCTGAAGCACCAAACTTGCTCCCTCAAATATTACTTTGCTAGCCAAAGAGCACAGAGAAAAGATTTAATGTTAAAACCAACTTTAATGATATCTATGAAAAACATTTCAGCCATACCCAATCCTCTGAGGAGCCAGAAAATACCATAAGCTTCAAAGTCCATATCAACAACCAAGATGAAGAAGGCAAGGAATTCATGGAGTGCTACAAAGCCTGAGCAGCCTCTACAGCTTCCTCTGAACACCCAACACTAAACCAGAGGAAAAAGTGCAAGGAGACCTGGTGTAGGGAGGGACTTGTGCAGCCTCCTCATCCAGGTTGCCTCCCTCTCCTGCCTGGCTGCAAGGATGATGTTCCTTGGGAATGGAGGTCTGCGCTCGCGGCCTGCTCAGAGGGCCTTGGCCCAGGAGCCCCGGCAGAGGCAGCTGAGCAGCGCTGCCCCCAGGGTCACTGCCAGGGAGGACAAGGGGAAGGCTGAGCATGGCTCAGCTGCATACAGAGGTAAGGTGGGAGCTGGGCCGCTCTCTGGTTGTGAATGCCTCACCCATGAGATGGGTTGATTGGAAAGGTGTGTTTACCTCACCCACTTCTTCCCTTTTACCTGATAACTTCTGAGTCCCTACCAACAACTCAGAGGAAGGGAGCAAGGAGATCATGGAGTGTGACAAATCCCGAGCATCCTCTACAGCTTTCTCTGAGTCCATATCAACATTATTATTATTGTCCCGAGATCTGGTAATACTCACACAAGAAAGTGAAGCAGAAGGCGCTGGACGTGCTGGCTGAAATCATAGGCCTCCTGGAAGATGCCTTGAACCCGGTGGTCATCAGTTTGGTTGAAGGAATTACAAGCAACCTCAACTCAAAGGACCCCGGGGTTTATGCCGCAGCTGGAAGAATCCATTTCTCATTCAGGTAAGGCTGACCCCTGACATGGACTCTCCTCAACTGTGTCTCTGCCTCTCTGACTCAAGAGAACACCGAGTGCCTTGACAGCTGTTGCTGCCTGTGGAACGCTCCAGCTGACATCCACCAGAAGCTGTGGAGCTGCAGTCCTTACACACCAGTCCCCCAACAGGCTTGAATGTGCATCTGCATTTCCCAAAAGTCCCAGGAGCCCTTGGCTCTGTGCTGCTTGTCTGAAGAGGAAGTCCTGGACTACAGCTTTGCTAGAATTCAGAGGCAAAGGGGTTTTTGGAGTTTGCTTGGGCCCCATTTGACTTCCCAAATGAACAGCTTTGCTGTTGGCATGAAGGGACGCTGGCCCATCAGAGCTTCTGCAGAGCGGCCTCCTGCAAGGCTCTACATTATAGGCATTAGCTGCCTATTTTCCACCTTTCTTCTTTGTCTTCTTTTTTCAAAGGGGAACTTATGATTCACCAAGTTCCTTTCTTTATAACAAAGAGGTATAAATCCAGCTGTCAATGGTGCCTTGTTCCACATGTTGTTTTGCATGGGGCAAGATGGCTATAGCAAATAACTACACAGCCAAGGGCTGCTGTAAATTCATTTGTTGCACAGATTTATGTCAGCTCTGATAGTGCTGCACTGGGGGAATATGCCTGAAAATGGAGTGTTGAAGAGGCAGGTCTTCAAGGGCAGTTTCCACTTTGTCCACCTCAGCTGCACTGTGAACTCACTGAACTGCCTGACCCAGTGTCTTTCTGTGTCCCAAGTACGGGGTTCTTCCCATACTTGTTTGTGAACTGGGGGGAAGGGTGTGAGATCTGTATTGCTCTTGGCCCATACCCATTTCTTGTGGTGCATGGGAAAAGTCTTGGAAAAAGCAGCAGAATCCTGCTAACAGAGGATGTGGAACACAGATCCCTTCAGGGTTTTGAATGGAGCATTCTGCCATTCCCCCTGTCACCACTTCCAAGATCACCGTCCATTTTCCATGGTAAAAGATGTCAGACCAGAAGCAAGGCACCTCTGTCTCCCATCACCCAGAGACAGGTTCAAGCAAATAAATGGAGATCTATATTTTTAGTTCTGCCCTTTTTTATTGCAAGAATTCAAGCAAGCAACAAAGTCAGAAATATTGCAAAAGTCAACATCTAGGGCTTCAATGGGGGGAAGGAAGTCTCTACCGGAAAAAGGCATGAACAAAACCCTCCCAAGTACTTTAAAACTCTCTGCCTTTACAAATTGAAATCCAGTGGCAGATGGCAAGAAACCTCCTGTACTCAAAAGGATCGTGCAACACTCCTAGCTTGGAATAGGTGAGCAAGCACATCATCCTGCGCCATTGCTGCACTAAGCTTCATAGCTAAGAGGCCAGCCCTTGTTCCAAGACTCTGTGTGCACATAGCTCACATGCTGAGGGTTTGGGGAGACTTTCTCGTCTGTCCTGTACTGTCCTGAGTCCTGACAGAAATGACCTTCGGATGGCCACTGCCTGACA
>JAVTVJ010001617.1:0-15074 GCA_034509425.1 Eopsaltria australis
TTAGGCCTATTTTTGGGTCATTTGTTGGGGGAATTTTTGGCTCATTTTTCGGCCAAATTTTGGTCAATTTTGGGGTTATTTTTGGGGTCATTTTGGGGCTATTTTTGGGTTATTTTTAAGCCATTTTGGGGCTATTTTTTGGACTAATTCTGGGTCATTTTCCAGGACATTTTGGGCTCATATTTGGGTCAGTTTTTGAGTCATTTTTGGAGCTATTTTCTGGTCATTTTTGGGCCATATTTGGGTCATTGTTTTGGGTCATTTTTTGGGGCCATTTTTAAGTCATTTTTGGGTGTATTTTTGGGTCATTTTTGGGGTCATTTTTTGGGAATATTTGGGTCATTTTCGAGGCCATTTTTTAGTAATTTTTAAGCGATTTTTAAATTATTTTGGGTCATTTTTGGGTGAGTTTTGGGCTGTTTTGGGCCTTTTTGTGGGTCATTTATAGGGGAAATTTTGGATTATTTTACGGCCAATTATGAGTAATTTTTGGGGCCATTTTTGGAGCCATGTTGGGCCTATTTTTGGGTCAATTATAGGAGGAATTTCGGGGTTATTTTACGGCCAACTTTTGGGTCATATTTGGGGCCATTTTAAGGTCATTTGGGGGCTATTTTTGCGTCAATTTTGGGTCATTTTTGGGTCTATTTTTGGGACATTTTTGGGTCATTTGTGGGGCCATTTTTTGGTCATTCTTGGGGCGTTTCTGAGTCATTTTCTGGGCTATTTGGGGCCCATATTTGGGTCAATTTTTGTGTCATTTTTGGAGCAAATTTTGGCCATTTTTGGGTTATTATTGGGCCATTTTTGGGACTGTTTTTGTTCAATTTTTTAGTGATTTATAAGGGGAAGTTCTGGGTTGTTTTACGGCAAATTTTTGGGTCATTTTTGGGGCTATTTTGGGTCATTGTTGTGGCTGTCTATTTCGGGGCCATTTTCTGGCGTCGTTTTCGAGGCTTTGGCGGCCCTATTTGGGTCAATTTATGTGTATTCGGGAGCGAATCTGGGCAACTCTGGGTATTTTTGGGTTAATTTTGGGTAATTTTTGGGCTTAATTTTCCCTGTCATTATAGGGGAATCTCAGTTTTTACGGCCATTTTGGGTCATTTTTCGGGCATTTTGGGCCATTTTTGGCTATTTTTGGGTCTTTTTTTAATCACTTTTGAGCAAGTGTTGGGTGATTTTTGGGGCGGTTTTTGGGCCATTTTTGGGTCATATTTGGGTCATTTTTTGGGGCTGTTTTGGGCCATTTTTGGGTCATTTAAAGGGGGAAGTTTTGGCTCATTTTACGGCCAATTTTGAGTCATTTTTGGGGCTATTTTTTGGGCCATTTTGGGGCTATTTTTGGGTCATTTTTAAGCCACTTTTGGACATATTTTTGGGGCCATTTCTGGGTCATTTTCTGGGCCATTTTGGGCCGATATTTGGGTCAAGTTTTGTGCCATTTTTGGGGCGATTTTTCGGTCATTTTTTGGGTCATTTTTGGGTCATTTTTGGGACTTCTTTGGGCCTATTTTTGGGTCATTTATAGGGCTAATAGCGGGGTTAATTCTAAGGCCAGATTATGGTCATCTTTTGTTGCCAATTTTGGGCCATTTTGGGGTATGTTGGCGTCATTTTGCGGTCATTTTGGGGTCTATTGTTGAGTCATTTGGGACACTGTTGGTCATTTTTGGTTTTTGCTTTGCCCATTTTTTGTGTCAGTTTTGGAGCCATATTTGTCTTGTTTTGTCTGTGATTTTGGCTTTTGGGTCATTATTTTGTCAGTTTCGGGGCCATTTTTTGGCATTTTTTGGGTGATTTCTGGGGCTTTTTAGGGGTTATATTTGGAGTGATTTTTGGGGCCATTTCTGGGTCATTTTGGGTCATTTTTTGCGGCTATTTTAGGCCTATTTTTGGGTCATTTGTTGGGGGAATTTTTGGCTCATTTTTCGGCCAAATTTTGGTCAATTTGGGGGTTATTTTTGGGGTCATTTTGGGGCTATTTTTTGGTTATTTTTAAGCCATTTTGGGGCTATTTTTGGGACTAATTCTGGGTCATTTTTCCAGGACATTTTGGGCTCATATTTGGGTCAGTTTTTGAGTCATTTTTGGAGCTATTTTCTGGTCATTTTTGGGCCATATTTGGGTCATTGTTTTGGGTCATTTTTTGGGGCCATTTTTGAGTCTTTTTTGGGTGTATTTTTGGGTCATTTTTGGGGTCATTTTTTGGGAATATTTGGGTCATTTTCGAGGCCATTTTTTAGTAATTTTTAAGCGATTTTAAAATTATTTTTTGGTCATTTTTGGGTGAGTTTTGGGCTGTTTTGGGCCTTTTTGTGGGTCATTTATAGGGGAAATTTTGGATTTTTTTAGGGCCAATTTTGGGTCATATTTGGGGCCATTTTAAGGTCATTTTGGGGCTTTTTTTGGGTCAATTTTGGGTAATTTTTGGGTCTATTTTTGGGTCATTTTTGGGTCATTTTTGGATTATTTTTGTGCCATTTTTGAGTAATATATGAGGCAATTTTGGGGTCATTTTTGGGTCACTTGTGGGGCCATTTTTGGGTCATTCTTGGGGGAATTTCTGAGTCATTTTCTGGGCTATTTGGGGCCCATATTTGGGTCAATTTTTGTGTCATTTTTGGAGCAAATTTGGGCCATTTTTGGGTCATTATTGGGCCATTTTTGGGACTATTTTTGTTCAATTTTTTAGTGATTTATAAGGGGAAGTTCTGGGTTGTTTTACGGCAAATTTTTGGGTCATTTTTGGGGCTATTTTTGGGGCTATTTTGGGGTCATTTTTGGGTCTTTTTTCGGGGCCATTTCTGGGTCGTTTTCGAGGCCATTTTGGGCCCATATTTGGGTCAATTTTTGTGTTATTTTTCGTGCGAATTCTGGGCAACTTTTGGGTAATTTTTGGGTAATTTTGGGGTAATTTTTGGGCTTATTTCCCTGTCATTTATAGGGGGAATCTCTAGGTTTTTTTACGGCCAATTTTGGGTCATTTTTCGGGCCAATTTTGGGGCCATTTTGTGGCTATTTTTGGGTCTTTTTTTAATCACTTTTGATTCTATTTATGGGCCAATTTTAGGTCATTTTTGGGGCCATTTTCCGGGCCATTTTAGGCTGATATTTGTGTCAGTTTTTGGGGTGATTTTTGGGGCGATTTTTGGGCCATTTTTGGGTCATATTTGGGTCATTTTTTGGGGCTGTTTTGGGCCTATTTTTGGGTCATTTAAAGGGGGAATTTTTGGCTCATTTTATGGCCAATTTTAGGTCATTTTTGGGGCCATTTTCCGGGCCATTTTAGGCTGATATTTGTGTCAGTTTTTGGGGTGATTTTTGGGGCGATTTTTGGGCCATTTTTGGGTCATATTTGGTTCATTTTTTGGGGCTGTTTTGGGCCTATTTTTGGGTCATTTAAAGGGGGAATTTTTGGCTCATTTTACGGCCAATTTTGAGTCATTTTTGGGGCTATTTTTTGGGCCATTTTGGGGCTATTTTTGGGTCATTTTTAAGCCACTTTTGGGCATATTTTTGGGGCCATTTCTGGTTCATTTTCTGGGCCATTTTGGGCCGATATTTGGGTCAAGTTTTGTGCCATTTTTGGGGCGATTTTTCGGTCATTTTTTGGGTCATTTTTGGGTCATTTTTTGAGACTTCTTTGGGCCTATTTTTGGGTCATTTATAGGGCTAATAGCGGGGTTAATTTAAGGCCAGATTATGGGTCATTTTTGTTGCCAATTTTGGGACCATTTTGGGGTATTTTTGGGTCATTTTTGGGTCATTTTTGGGTCTATTGTTGAGTCATTTATGGGACACTGTTGGGTCATTTTTGGTTTATTGCTTTGGGCCATTTTTTGGTCAGTTTTGGGGCCATATTTGGTCTTTTTCTGGGTGATTCTTGGGGCTTTTTGGGGTCAATATTTTGTCAGTTTCGGGGCCATTTTTGGGCATTTTTTGGGTGATTTCTGGGGCTTTTTAGGGGTTATATTTGGAGTGATTTTTGGGGCCATTTCTGGGTCATTTTTGGGTCATTTTTTGCGGCTATTTGAGGCCTATTTTTGGGTCATTTGTTGGGGGAATTTTTGGCTCATTTTTCGGCCAAATTTTGGTCACTTTTGGGGTTATTTTTGGGGTCATTTTGGGGCTATTTTTTGGTTATTTTTAAGCCATTTTGGGGCTATTTTTGGGACTAATTCTGGGTCATTTTCCAGGACATTTTGGGCTCATATTTGTGTCAGTTTTTGAGTCATTTTTGGAGCTATTTTCTGGTCATTTTTGGGCCATATTTGGGTCATTGTTTTGGGTCATTTTTTGGGGCCATTTTTGAGTCATTTTTGGGTGTATTTTTGGGTCATTTTTGGGGTCATTTTTTGGGGATATTTGGGTCATTTTCGAGGCCATTTTTTAGTAATTTTTAAGCGATTTTTTAATTATTTTTGGGTCATTTTTGGGTGAGTTTTGGGCTGTTTTGGGCCTTTTTGGTAGGGTCATTTATAGGGAAATTTTTTGGATTATTTTACGGCCAGTGCCATAGGAGTCATTTTGCAGGGGCCATTTTTGGAACCATTTGGGCCTATTTTGGGTCAATTATAGGAGGAATTTCGGGGTTATTTTACGGCCAACTTTGGGTCATATTTGGGGCCATTTTAAGGTCATTTTGGGTCTATTTTTGGGTCATTTTTGGGTCATTTGTGGGGCCATTTTTGGGTCATTCTTGGGGCGTTTCTGAGTCATTTTCTGGGCTATTTGGGGCCCATATTTGGGTCAATTTTTGTGTCATTTTTGGAGCAAATTTCGGCCATTTTTAAGTCATTATTGGGCCATTTTGGGACTATTTTTGTTCAGATTTTTTAGTGATTTATAGGGAAGTTCTGGGTTGTTTTTTCTGACAAATTTTGGGGGTCATTTTTGGGGCTATTTTTTGGGGGCTATTTGGGGTCATTTTGGGTCTATTTTGGGGCCATTTCTGGGTAAGTTTTTCGGGGAGGCCATTTGGGCCCATGTTGGGTCAATTTTTGTGTTATTTTTGGTGAATTCTGGAGCAACTTTTGGGTAATTTTTGGAGTAATTTTGGGAGTGGTACTTGGGCTTATTTCCTGTCATTTATAGGGGAATCTCTAGAGTTTTCTGACCTAATGGCCACAGGTCATTTTGAGACCCAATTTTGGGGCCATTTTGTGGCTATTTTTGGGTCTTTTTTTAATCACTTTTGATGCAATTTTTGGGTCATTTTTGGGGTTATTTTTGGGGCCATTTTCGGGTTATTTTTGCGTCATTTTTCTGTCATTTTTTGGGGCTGCTTTGGGCCTATTTTTGGGTCATTTATAGGGGGAATTTTGGCTCATTTTATGGCCAATTTTAGGTCATTTTTGGGGCCATTTTCCGGGCCATTTTAGGCTGATATTTGTGTCAGTTTTTGGGGTGATTTTTGGGGCGATTTTTGGGCCATTTTTGGGTCATATTTGGGTCATTTTTTGGGGCTGTTTTGGGCCATTTTTGGGTCATTTAAAGGGGGAATTTTTGGCTCATTTTACGGCCAATTTTGAGTCATTTTGGGGGCTATTTTTTGGGCCATTTTGGGGCTATTTTTGGGTCATTTTTAAGCCACTTTTGGGCATATTTTTGGGGCCATTTCTGGGTCATTTTTGGGTCATTTTGGGCGATATTTGAATGGGATTTTGTACCATTTTGGAGCCCGATTTTCGGTCATTTTTTGGGTCATTTTTTGGGTCATTTTTGGGTCATTTTTTGGGACTTCTTTGGGCCTATTTTTGGGTCATTTATAGGGCTAATAGCGGGGTTAACTTAAGGCCAGATTATGGGTCATTTTTGTTGCCAATTTTGGGGCCATTTTGGGGTATTTTTAGGTCATTTTTGGGTCATTTTTGGGTCTATTGTTGAGTCATTTTTGGGACACTGTTGGGTCATTTTTGGTTTATTGCTTTGGGCCATTTTTTGGTCAGTTTTGGGGCCATATTTGGTCTTTTTCTGGGTGATTCTTGGGGCTTTTTGGCGTCATTATTTTGTCAGTTTCGGGGCCATTTTTGGGCATTTTTGGGTGATTTCTGGGGCTTTTTAGGGGTTATATTTGGAGTGATTTTTGGGGCCATTTCTGGGTCATTTTTGGGTCATTTTTTGCGGCTATTTTAGGCCTATTTTGGGTCATTTGTTGGGGGAATTTTTGGCTCATTTTTCGGCCAAATTTTGGTCAATTTTGGGGTTATTTTTGGGGTCATTTTGGGGCTATTTTTGGGTTATTTTCAAGCCATTTTGGGGCTATTTTTGGGACTAATTCTAGGTCATTTCCAGGACATTTGGGCTCATATTTGGGTCCGGATTTTGAGTCATTTTTGGAGCTATTTTCTGGTCATTTTTAGGGCCATATTTGGGTCATTGTTTTGGGTCATTTTTGGGGGCCATTTTTTGGAGTCATTTTTTTGGGTGTAATTTTTTTTTTGGGTCATTTTGGGGTCATTTTTGGGAATATTTGGGTCATTTTCAGGGCCATTTTTAGTAATTTTTACTAGCGATTTTTAAATTATTTTGGGTCATTTTAGATTGGGTTTTGGGCTGTTTGGGCCTTTGTGGGTCATTTATAGGGGAAATTTTGGATTATTTTCACGGCCAATTATGAGTCATTTTTGGGGCCATTTGGAGCCACATGTTAGGGCCTATTTTTGGGTCAATTATAGGAGGAATTTCGGGGTTATTTTACGGCCAACTTTGGGTCATATTTGGGGCAATTTTAAGGTCATTTTGGGGCTATTTTTGCGTCAATTTTGGGTCATTTTTGGGTCTATTTTTGGGTCATTTTTGGGTCATTTGTGGGGCCATTTTTGGGTCATTCTTGGGGGCGTTTCTGAGTCATTTTCTGGGCTATTTGGGGCCCATATTTGGGTCAATTTTTGTGTCATTTTTGGAGCAAATTTTGGCCATTTTTGGGTTTATTATTGGGCCATTTTTGGGACTATTTTGTTCAATTTTTTAGTGATTTATAAGGGGAAGTTCTGGGTTGTTTTACGGCAAATTTTTGGGTCATTTTTGGGGCTATTTTTGGGGCTATTTTGGGGTCATTTTTGGGTCTATTTTCGGGGCCATTTCTGGGCCGTTTTCGAGGCCATTTTGGGCCCATATTTGGGTCAATTTTTGTGTTATTTTTCGGGCGAATTCTGGGCAACTTTTGGGTAATTTTTGGGTAATTTTGGGGTAATTTTTGGGCTTATTTCCCTATCATTTATAGGGGGACTCTCTAGGTTTTTTTACGGCCAATTTTGGGTCATTTTTCGGGCCAATTTTGGGGCCATTTTGTGGCTATTTTTGGGTCTTTTTTTAATCACTTTTGATGCAATTTTTGGGTCATTTTTGGGGTTATTTTTGGGGCCATTTTCGGGCAATTTTTGCGTCATTTTGGGTCATTTTTTGGGGCTGCTTTGGGCCTATTTTTGGGTCATTTATAGGGGGAATTTTTGGCTCATTTTATGGGCCAATTTTAGGTCATTTTTGGGGCCATTTTCCGGGCCATTTTAGGCTGATATTTGTATTGTCAGCGGATTTTGGGGTGATTTTTGGGGCGATTTTTGGGCCATTTTTGGGTCATATTTGGGTCATTTTTTGGGGCTGTTTTGGGCCTATTTTTGGGTCATTTAAAGGGGGAATTTTTGGCTCATTTTACGGCCAATTTTGAGTCATTTTGGGGCTATTTTTTGGGCCATTTTGGGGCTATTTTTGGGTCATTTTTAAGCCACTTTTGGGCATATTTTTGGGGCCATTTCTGGGTCATTTTCTGGGCCATTTTGGGCCGATATTTGGGTCAAGTTTTGTGCCATTTTTGGGGCGATTTTTCGGTCATTTTTTTGGTCATTTTTTGGGTCATTTTTGGGTCATTTTGGGTCATTTTTGCGGGCCATTTTGGAGCCGATATTTGCAGGTCAAGTTTTGTGCCATTTTGGGGCGATTTTAGGTCATTTTCACGGGTCATTTTGGGTCATTTTTGGGTCATTTTTTGGGACTTCTTTGGGCCTATTTTTGGGTCATTTATAGGGCTAATAGCGGGGTTAATTTAAGGCCAGATTATGGGTCATTTTTGTTGCCAATTTTGGGGCCATTTTGGGGTATTTTTAGGTCATTTTTGGGTCATTTTTGGGTCTATTGTTGAGTCATTTATGGGACACTGTTGGGTCATTTTTGGTTTATTGCTTTGGGCCATTTTTTGGTCAGTTTTGGGGCCATATTTGGTCTTTTTCTGGGTGATTCTTGGGGCTTTTTGGCGTCATTATTTTGTCAGTTTCGGGGCCATTTTTGGGCATTTTTGGGTGATTTCTGGGGCTTTTTAGGGGTTATATTTGGAGTGATTTTTGGGGCCATTTCTGGGTCATTTTTGGGTCATTTTTGCGGCTATTTTAGGCCTATTTTTGGGTCATTTGTTGGGGGAATTTTTGGCTCATTTTTCGGCCAAATTTTGGTCACTTTTGGGGTTATTTTTGGGGTCATTTTGGGGCTATTTTTGGGTTATTTTTAAGCCATTTTGGGGCTATTTTTGGGACTAATTCTGGGTCATTTTCAAGGACATTTTGGGCTCATATTTGGGTCAGTTTTTGAGTCATTTTTGGAGCTATTTTCTGGTCATTTTTGGGCCATATTTGGGTCATTGTTTTGGGTCATTTTTTGGGGCCATTTTTGAGTCATTTTGGGTGTATTTTGGGGTCATTTTTGGGGTCATTTTTTGGGAATATTTGGGTCATTTTCGAGGCCATTTTTTAGTAATTTTTAAGCGATTTTTTAATTATTTTTGGGTCATTTTTGGGTGAGTTTTGGGCTGTTTTTGGGCCTTTTTGTGGGTCATTTATAGGGGAAATTTTGGATTATTTTACGGCCAATTATGAGTCATTTTTGGGGCCATTTTTGGAGCCATTTTGGGCCTATTTTTGGGTCAATTATAGGAGGAATTTCGGGGTTATTTTACGGCCAACTTTGGGTCATATTTGGGGCTATTTTTGCGTCAATTTTGGGTCTATTTTTGGGTCTATTTTTGGGTCATTTTTGGGTCTATTTTTGGGTCATTTTTGGGTCATTTGTGGGGCCATTTTTGGGTCATTTGTGGGGCCATTTTTGGGTCATTCTTGGGGGCATTTCTGAGTCATTTTCTGGGCTATTTGGGGCCCATATTTGGGTCAATTTTTGTGTCATTTTTGGAGCAAATTTTGGCCATTTTGGAGTCATTAATTGGGCCATTTTGGGACTATTTTATTCAATTTTTAGTGATTTATAAGGGGAAGTTCACCAGGTTGTTTCACGAGCAGAATTTTGGGGTCATTTTGGGGCTATTTTGGGGCCTATTTTTGGGGTCATTTTGGGTCTATTTTTCGGAGGACCCATTTTCTGGGTCGTTTCAGGGCCATTTTGGGCTATATTTGGGTCAATTTTTGTGTTATTTTTCGGGCGAATTCTGGGCAACTTTTGGGTAATTTTTGGGTAATTTTGGGGTAATTTTCGGGCTTATTTCCCTGTCATTTATAGGGGGAATCTCTAGGTTTTTTTACGGCCAATTTTGGGTCATTTTTCGGGCCAATTTTGGGGCCATTTTGTGGCTATTCTTGGGTCTTTTTTTAATCACATTTGATGCAATTTTTGGGTCATTTTTGGGGTTATTTTTGGGGCCATTTTCGGGCAATTTTTGCGTCATTTTTGGGTCATTTTTTGGGGCTGCTTTGGGCCTATTTTTGGGTCATTTATAGGGGGAATTTTTGGCTCATTTTATGGCCAATTTTAGGTCATTTTTAGAGCCCATTTTCCAGGCCATTTTAGGCTGATATTTGTGTCAGTTTTTGGGGTGATTTTGGGAGTGACTTTTTGGGTATTTTTTGGGTCATATTTGGGTCATTTTTGGGGCTGTTTTGGGCCTATTTTTGGGTCATTTAAAGGGGGAATTTTTGGCTCATTTTACGGCCAATTTTGAGTCATTTTTGGGGCTATTTTTTGGGCCATTTTAGGGCTATTTTTGGGTCATTTTTAAGCCACTTTTGGGCATATTTTGGGGCCATTTCTGGGTCATTTTCTGGGCCATTTTGGGCCGATATTTGGGTCAAGTTTTGTGCCATTTTTGGGGCGATTTTTCGGTCATTTTTTGGGTCATTTTTGGGTCATTTTTGGGACTTCTTTGGGCCTATTTTTGGGTCATTTATAGGGCTAATAGCGGGGTTAATTTAAGGCCAGATTATGGGTCATTTTTGTTGCCAATTTTTGGGCCATTTTGGGGTATTTTTGGGTCATTTTTGGGTCATTTTTGGGCCATTTTTGGGTCTATTGTTGAGTCATTTTTGGGACACTGTTGGGTCATTTTTGGTTTATTGCTTTGGGCCATTTTTTGGTCAGTTTTGGGGCCATATTTGGTCTTTTTCTGGGTGATTCTTGGGGCTTTTTTGGGTCATTATTTTGTCAGTTTCGGGGCCATTTTTGGGCATTTTTGGGTGATTTTTGGGGCTTTTTAGGGGTTATATTTGGAGTGATTTTTGGGGCCATTTCTGCGTCATTTTTGGGTCATTTTTTGCGGCTATTTTAGGCCTATTTTTGGGTCATTTGTTGGGGGAATTTTAGGCTCATTTTTGGGCCAAATTTTGGTCACTTTTGGGGTTATTTTTGGGGTCATTTTGGGGCTATTTTTGGGTTATTTTTAAGCCATTTTGGGCCTATTTTTGGGACTAATTCTGGGTCATTTTCCCGGACATTTTGGGCTCATATTTGGGTCAGTTTTTGAGTCATTTTTGGAGCTATTTTCTGGTCATTTTTGGGACATATTTGGGTCATTGTTTTGGGTCATTTTTTGGGGCCATTTTTGAGTCATTTTTGGGTGTATTTTGGGGTCATTTTTGGGGTCATTTTTTGGGAATATTTGGGTCATTTTCGAGGCCATTTTTTAGTAATTTTTAAGCGATTTTTAAATTATTTTTGGGTCATTTTTGGGTGAGTTTTGGGCTGTTTTGGACCTTTTTGTGGGTCATTTATAGGGGAAATTTTGGATTATTTTACGGCCAATTATGAGTCATTTTTGGGGCCATTTTTGGAGCCATTTTGGGCCTTTTTTTGGGTCAATTATAGGAGGAATTTCGGGGTTATTTTACGGCCAACTTTGGGTCATATTTGGGGCCATTTTAAGGTCATTTTGGGGCTATTTTTGCGTCAATTTTGGGTCATTTTTGGGTCTATTTTGGGTCATTTTTGGGTCATTTGTGGGGCCATTTTTGGGTCATTCTTGGGGCGTTTCTGAGTCATTTTCTGGGCTATTTGGGGCCCATATTTGGGTCAATTTTTGTGTCATTTTTGGAGCAAATTTTGGCCATTTTTGGGTCATTATTGGGCCATTTTGGGCCTATTTTTGGGTCAATTTTTAGCGGAAGAGTGATTTATAAGAGTTCTGGGTTTGTTTTTCACATTTGGCAAATTTGGGGGTCATTTTTGGGGCTATTTTTGGGGCTATTTTGGGGTCATTTTTGGGTCTATTTTCGGGGCCATTTCTGGGTCGTTTTCGAGGCCATTTTGGGCCCATATTTGGGTCAATTTTTGTGTTATTTTTCGGGCGAATTCTGGGCAACTTTTGGGTATTTTTTGGGTAATTTTGGGGTAATTTTTGGGCTTATTTCCCTGTCATTTATAGGGGGAATCTCTAGGTTTTTTTACGGCCAATTTTGGGTCATTTTTCGGGCCAATTTGGGGGGCCATTTTGTGGCTATTTTTGGGTCTTTTTTTAATCACTTTTGATGCAATTTTTGGGTCATTTTTGGGATTATTTTTGGGGCCATTTTCGGGCAATTTTTGCGTCATTTTTGGGTCATTTTTTGGGGCTGCTTTGGGCCTATTTTTGGGTCATTTATAGGGGGAATTTTTGGCTCATTTTATGGGCCAATTTTAGGTCATTTTTGGGGCATTTTCCGGGCCATTTTAGGCTGATATTTGTGTCAGTTTTTGGGGTGATTTTTGGGGCGATTTTTGGGCCATTTTTGGGTCATATTTGGGTCATTTTTTGGGGCTGTTTTGGGCCTATTTTTGGGTCATTTAAAGGGGAAATTTTTGGCTCATTTTACGGCCAATTTTGAGTCATTTTTGGGGCTATTTTTTTGGGCCATTTTGGGGCTATTTTTGGGTCATTTTTAAGCCACTTTTGGGCATATTTTTGGGGCCATTTCTGGGTCATTTTCTGGGCCATTTTGGGCCGATATTTGGGTCAAGTTTTGTGCCATTTTTGGGGCGATTTTTCGGTCATTTTTTGGGTCATTTTTTGGGTCATTTTCGGGTCATTTTTTGGGACTTCTTTGGGCCTATTTTTGGGTCATTTATAGGGCTAATAGCGGGGTTAACTTAAGGCCAGATTATGGGTCATTTTTGTTGCCAATTTTGGGGCCATTTTGGGGTATTTTTGGGTCATTTTTGGGACATTTTTGGGTCTATTGTTGAGTCATTTTTGGGACACTGTTGGGTCATTTTTGGGTTATTGCTTTGGGCCATTTTTTGGTCAGTTTTGGGGCCATATTTGGTCTTTTTCTGGGTGATTCTTGGGGCTTTTTGGCGTCATTATTTTGTCAGTTTCGGGGCCATTTTTGGGCATTTTTTGGGTGATTTCTGGGGCTTTTTAGGGGTTATATTTTAAGTGATTTTGGGGCCATTTCTGGGTCATTTTTGGGTCATTTTTTGCGGCTATTTTAGGCCTATTTTTTGGTCAAGTTTGTTGGGGGAATTTTTTGGCTCATTTTTCGGCCAATTTTGGTCAATTTTGGGGTGTTATTTATTGGGGGTCATTTTGGGTGCTATTTTTGGGTTATTTTTAGCCATTTGGGGCTATTTTTGGGACTGATATCTTGTAATTTTCAGGCATTTTGGGCTCATATTTGGGTCAGTTTTTGAGTTTTTTGGAGGCTATTTTTCTGGTATTTTTTGGGGTCATGTTTTGGGGGTATTTGTTTTGGGTCATTTTTAGGGCATTTTTGAGTCATTTTTGGGTGTTTTTTGGGTCTTTGTGGGTATTTATAGGGAAATTTTGGAATTATTTTACGGCTTTTGGGTTCCATTTGGGGCATTTTGGAGCCATTTGGGGCTATTTGTGTGGGGTTAGTTTTTCGTCTATTTTGGGACTATTTTTGGGTCAGTTATAGGAGGAATTTCGGGGTTTTTTTACGGCCAACTTTGGGTCATTTTAGGGGCCATTTTAAGGCCATTTTGAGGCTATTTTTGCATCAATTTTGGGTAATTTTTGGGTCTATTTTTGGGTCATTTTTGGGCCATTTTTGGATTATTTTTGTGCCATTTTTTAGTATTATATGGGGCCATTTTGTGGCTATTTTTGGGTCCTTTTTTAATCACTTTTGATGCCATTTTTGGGTCATTTTTTTGGTTATTTTTGGGGCCATTTTAGGGCAATTTTTGTGTCATTTTTGCGTCGTTTTTTGGGGCTGCTTTGGGCCTATTTTTGGGTCATTTATAGGGGGAATTTTTGGCTCATTTTACGGCCAAATTTTGAGTCATTTTTGGG
The DNA here is from genome assembly GCA_034509425.1 of Eopsaltria australis. Lineage (NCBI taxonomy): Eukaryota > Metazoa > Chordata > Aves > Passeriformes > Petroicidae > Eopsaltria > Eopsaltria australis. The sequence continues at coordinate 13,508 of JAVTVJ010001617.1, forward strand.
CAACTTTTTGGCAATTCTTGTGCAATTTTTGGGTCATTTTCCCAGACTGTTTTGGGCCTATTATTGGGTCATTTATAGGGGGAATTTTTGGCTCATTTTATGGCCAATTTCAGGTCATTTTTGGGGCCATTTTCCGGGCCATTTTAGGCTGATATTTGTGTCAGTTTTTGGGGTGATTTTTGGGGGGATTTTTGGGCCATTTTTGGGTCATATTTGGGTCATTTTTTGGGGCTGTTTTGGGCCTATTTTTGGGTCATTTATGGGGGTTATTTCTTGGGTTAATTATGGCCAGTATTATGTGGGTCAATTTTTTGGAAACCGCTTTTTGGGCCATTTGGGGCTTTTTTTGGGTTCTTTCTTGGAGTCATTGTTTTTGGGCATTTTTCGGGTGTATTTTTGGGTCATTTTTGGGCCCTTATTTGAGTCAATTTTTGAGTCATTTTGGGCCATTTTTTGGCCATTTTTGAGTCATTTTTGGGGTCATTTTTTGGGAATATTTGGGTCATTTTCGAGGCCATTTTTTAGTAATTTTTAAGCGATTTTTGGGTTATTTTTGGGTCATTTTTGGAAGAATTTTGGGGCTGTTTTGGGCCTTTTCGTGGGTCATTTATAGGGGAAAATTTGAATTATTTTACGGCCAATTTTGGGTCATTTTTGGGGCCATTTTTTGAGCCATTTTGGGGTTATTTTGGGTTATTTTCAGGTCTAATTTTTGGGCCTATTTTTGGGTCAATTATAGGAGGAATTTCGGGGTTATTTTACGGCCAACTTTGGGTCATATTTGGGGCCATTTTAAGGTCATTTTGGGGCTATTTTTGCGTCAATTTTGGGTCATTTTTGGGTTTATTTTTGGGTCATTTTTGGGTCATTTGTGGGGCCATTTTTGGGTCATTCTTGGGGCGTTTCTGAGTCATTTTCTGGGCTATTTGGGGCCCATATTTGGGTCAATTTTTGTGTCATTTTTGGAGCAAATTTTGGCCATTTTTTGGTCATTATTGGGCCATTTTTGGGACTATTTTTGTTCAATTTTTTAGGGATTTATAAGGGGAAGTTCTGGGTTGTTTTACGGCAAATTTTTGGGTCATTTTTGGGGCTATTTTTGGGGCTATTTTGGGGTCATTTTTGGGTCTATTTTCGGGGCCATTTCTGGGTCGTTTTCGAGGCCATTTTTGGCCCATATTTTGGTCAATTTTTGTGTTATTTTTAGGGCGAATTCTGGGCAACTTTTGGGTAATTTTTGGGTAATTTTGGGGTAATTTTTGGGCTTATTTCCCTGTCATTTATAGGGGGAATCTCTAGGTTTTTTTACGGCCTATTTTGGGTCATTTTTCGGGCCAATTTTGGGGCCATTTTGTGGCGATTTTTGGGTCTTTTTTTATTCACTTTTTGTGCAATTTTGGGTCTTTTTGGGTTATTTTTTGGGCATTTTCAGGGCATTTTTTGGTTCATTTTGGGTCATTTTTGGGGCCTGCTTTGGGCCTGATTGTTTGGGGGTCATTTATAGGGGGATTTTGGCTCTTTTTGGCAACTTTAAGGTCTTTTTGGGGGCATTTTCCGGGCTTTGTAG